>JAOTON010001405.1:45000-69234 GCA_034440635.1 Lepas anatifera | reverse complement strand
GTAAAGCATGTTCTGGTTTATTGTCGTGACTACGATACGCGCTGCTTGGTCATCTACCTACCTCCTAGGTCACCTCTCACTTGAAGGCCTTCTCCGGGGATCCAGCATTTATGGAAATAAGCAGCTTAGTCTATATCTAACAGAGTGGGCCTGCAGGTCATATGCTACCCGGAAAATGTTTATGTTTCCCGTTAGAGTAGGTATCTTATATGTTTCCGACAATTGGTTACTTAGAAATGGCTTTAACATGTCGAAAATGTTTCCTGGCTGACATTTTCAGTTTGTTTTCCACGTTTCTTTAATCCAATACGTTATCCGTAAAGTTCCCTGGTCATCCAGATTTTATCCCCTTCTCACCCATAGATATTTCTTTCTTGAAGTTGATTTATTCTAGGCCTAAGCATGCGAAAACCTGCGCAGCAATTCCGATCGATATCACCGACGCCTTATTCGGTGTCAAGCCGAAGATTTATCCCCACTCAAAGAGAAGAGCTGTCGAGGTTTTGAATTTCGTCCTACCCTTCCCTAGCTTTCAAAGGCTTCAAAGCTCTTTTCATTTCACACTAGGCGTTGGAAAGGCTGTTGAGTTCCGATCGTTCGTTCAGAGGAGCATTTGTCAGCATCACTGTCGCGCCAGGCTCGCGCAAATTTAATTGTCGCAGTCAATTCCATTTAAGTTCTTCTCTTTCAGCCGCCCCAATATCAGGCTCATAAGATCACGCAGGCTCACAGTCAACTCTTTCATCGGGTGGCTCTTAATAGTACGAACGTAGCGATACTGCTTCAGACATGTGTAGAAACTTTTTGGGGTCCCCGGGTTATACAGGGACCAAAAAAGACCGAGGTTCCTCTTCCTCACTCAGATCGAGTATCAGCGTCCCCTTTCACTGCGCCCCAGCTCTTCCTGAAACATCGCTCCTCCAAGATGCGGGTAGCGATTTTCCCCCGATGCGATATGCAACCTCTCCCACTCTCATATGTCGCGAAAGAAAGGTACACTGATGGCACCCCCTCACCCAATTTTCCCTTCTTCCAAATTAGAAATCGGAAACCGACCTATGATGGTTTTCGTTAGCACTGTTTTAGCATGTTTTGAAGGGAAAGCCGCTAAAAATGCAAGATATCTGAGTACGACTACCTTTGGACTTTTACTCTTTGTGAATATTTAGGTTTTTCCAAAAGCTATGTCTCTTTAAAATGCTCCCATGTAGCTACGATACGACCACCGTACCAGGGTGGGCCGCGACAGATTACTGATGTGATTTTAAGCCCTGATTCCACCGATCTGGAAATCGTTTCGTCTGTGGGATTACTTGGGGTAATAAATGTACCTGTCAATGTGTTCTGTTTAGTCTGATATCTTTCAAAATTGTCAATGCAGAGATAAATTTACGAGCCAGGAATACTATTTAGATACCACAATTTATGTAAATGTTAGCTGAATTGAGAACAAAACAGCCCACATTTATATTCTCAAATCATTATATTTTTGGTGAAGCCTGTGCCAATCGCCATCCGTCGTTTTGCTTATCAGACGAATAAATTGCTTTGACGCAGGTTTCTTAATAAATGACTGCTTAGAAGATACGTTTATGTGCGGCATCAAGCAGGGGGTAGGGAGGAACTGTTTCTCCCTTAGATCTGCAGAAGTGTCCCTTGCAGATGTTGAGCGCAAAAAGTCCGAACATAGCTTTGCAAACAGCTGCGAAATAGCGAAACTTTGTGCAACAGGTGTCTTAAAGCTGACTTGCAAACGCAAAACAAAAGTTTCCACGCCCTCTTGGTAACATGAATGCATTCATTGTGGCAGACCGCTTTCCTTTTCGTTGATGTCTCCTCCACTGTTAGTCCCACAGGCTGCTCTGGTCCCTTTGCGAAGTCCAGATACGTTATTTGCCAATATCTTGTCTGAGTGCTTCGGCGCGCCGTGGAATATTCAGAAAACCACACGATATTCCACGCAAACATTCATCACACAGAGAGCATGCAGGCAGCCGGTGGTTTGGCGATTCGGTAGATTTTCGATGACTAATGGAACATACCTAATGGTTTCATAGCATCTGGGAAAAGTCCGAGGCTTAAACAGGCTTAATTGGTATCTAGTTTGCACAGTGTAAAAGACAATGGCATACACAGAACTTTGTCTGAAGGGCATAGCATGGAAACAGAGAACGGTGATGGATAAACTCCCACAAGAAGTCTTCCCAAAGGGTCTGCTTAATGGCCTCCCTCCTTACAATACTGGTGATACAATGCAACACTGGCCAAAACCATGTGCGAGGGTCATTAATATCCGCGAAGTGTGCCCTTAGATCACATTTAATCCGATGATTAAGTGTTGATTAAGTGATGATTAGTGTTAAGCAAAGTGTTCCCACTTTGCTTCACCAAACCCCCAATCGTCGTATTTTGCAGAACTCACTCCTCTACAGAAAGCACAAAAAGCAGTTGCGTGACAACTGGGTGTACGTGACTGGTGGTGAGGCGGCCCTGTCTCACCTGTGGTAGCGAGTCCCAGCACGTGGCCCACACACCACAACAGCAAAACCGCCCACAGCGGGCGCCCAGGCGACGGACGCATCGCGGGCGGCGGCGGCACAGGGCCACGGCAGAGCCCCGCTGTCACAACTTCCGTGCAGATGTCAACAAGGTGACAGTGAGCGTGAGACCTCCGCTTCCGGCCGTCGGCACTGCCCCGGGGCGACACGCGCGCCGTTCGTTAGCGGTTCGTTACGATCCGGCCGCGAGTTCATCCAGCACTTCTCCCGGTTTGTTGGCGCGCTCAATCAGAGCAGTACTCTCGAGCACGTAGCTGTTTCTGCCGTCAGGCAAGGCACTGTGACGGGATTGTCACACAATCACCTGGCGGTGGCGCGTCGGCCTGACCCGTCAGTAGCCGACCCCCGACCTCCTCACTCGCCCCATCCCGCAGCACTGCCGGCGCCGACGCGCGGGTGGTTAGTTCCCGACGGCGACGCCAGGCGGCAGCACAGATGGGGAGAGAAGGCCGAAGGATGCTCCAGTCACTAACTATTCTGGAATCGGGAATAATCGATCGGGTTTGTCCCAGTGTTAATGACTTGTTTCTCGTTGTGCGCCATATGGTCCTTTGCTGACTTGTGTCCCGGGAATATTCTGCCTCGGGAAAGTACCTACCTACATTAATTCCTCCTAGGTTATAGCCAACTGGGGTTCTGAGCCAATATCGATGCTGACATATAAACATCTTTATTAACACGCGCACTGGAGGGGCCTCGGAGGCCCCTCACCTGTTTTTCCGAGGTGGCCGGAGAACCGCCAGTAGCCGAAAAACGATACGTGGCCACATTAAACAGAATTCAATAGCGCGTCGATTGGCGAAGACTTTTTGAAAATCGGTCGAAAAATTTTTGACTTATAGGCTTTCAAATTCATACCTGCATTTTGAGATCGCCGTAGTCGCGCGGTAGGACCAGTTAGCTTGCATTGGAGACCGAGTGGTGACGTCATAACGCCATATAACCTGGATTATATGTCAAGATCACCTCACATGAAAGCCAAGGTCAAGGTCAAAGATCACAGGTCAAGGTCATATCTGCACTTTCAAGGTCATTGGCCACTGTGCTTCCGGCCAAATGACGGTACCCGGTCTGACATATATTATGCTATGGCGTAATTGATAGTGTACACCAATACCAAGTTCAAGGTCAAAGATCAAGGTCAAAGGTCATTGGGAAAGGTCAATCCTTATTTCCCGCCAAACAGTGGCTACATTGTTAGTCAAAGTGTACATTATAAGTAGTATACCATATGGGACCTTAAAGGTCAATGACCTTGAATGACCTTGGCCCAAAAATTGTGAGGTAGCCTCTTTGAGACTTCTTCTCTATGAACCTGGTCCGCCTTTAGCTTATTCCCGCCATTTCCCGCATAATCACAGCATTTATCAATCGGTACCCAGGATGGCCAAGATTTGACCTTTACGACCTCGTTTGACCTTGAAGATATTGATCTAGGTCAATGAAAATTGGTCATCATGTAGACCACCATAGCCCCACCCACCCCCTAAGTGGTGTTTTTCTACACCTCTTAGTTTCCGAGATCTTAGGGGGCCTACCAGGCCCCCTCCAGTGCACGTTAGTGCCGGACCCCCCTCCAGTGCGGGTGTTAACACGCGCATTGACGGGGGCGGGTACCCGCCCCTCGGGTTTTTCGGGGATAGAAAAAACGGCATCGCGTAGTGCCGCCGTACTTGGCATACCTTTTCTCTCATCAATTTTACAACTTTTGACAACATTTTAAGGTTAGGTCATCTCAGGTCAGGTCACCAGTATGTAGGTCAAGTGACCTGACCTCAAAAAAGTTTAAGATGGCATAAGTCGGAACAAGGTGAACTTATCAAATTGAAACTCATATCACATAATGGGCCCAGCGAGTTCTCTAACATATGTTCCGGTATTTTTTATATCGATGACCTAAGATCAGGTACGAACCATGACCTCCCCATTGGAAATACATGGGAAAATGGTTTTAACCGAAAAACTCAGCAACGGTTGGTGATAGAGCGTTTATTTTGATTTCATTAGATTTGCCTTGTCTTTGCGGTTCTAGTGATAATCATTTTACCTAATGTGACCTCGACATGGCCTCAAGTCAGGTCAAATCCTTGATTTGACCTAGCAAGGTCATATTATATATCATTCGATTGGGCTTGCTGCGAAGATTCATATAGTTGAAATCGTTTTTCTCTGTCTTTACTTTTTCAGATTTAATGACCAAAAAACCTTAATTTACATGTTACCCCTATTACGGCATGTTTTGACCTCTAGTGACTTTGAATGTGACCTGACAAAAGAATGGTCCAACTATTTCGAAAAAGTAGATGGGCTACCCAACGCCGTTTACTGTTTTTCACTACCTAGCGTGGTTTTCGAGATCTTAGGGGGCGGGTACCCGCCTTCCCCCTCAAAGCGAAGGTGGCTCAGACCCCCGTTAATGCGCGTGTTAACAAAATCAGAGTAATAACGGATGTAACCATGGTTACACGTTTCCAAAGCTGACAAATTTCCTCATGAAGCTAATATACATAGCCCTCATGACGCTTACATATTCCAGGCGATAAAAATCAAAAATATTTCAGCCGCACCCTTCGATAACAAGTTGTGAAACTTCTCTTCATGGCCAACTGGGTTTCGGGACGGTACCTGATGGTGTGAGTTAACCTAGCCTTGACATTCGTGTTTATTAACTTTACTTACTTAACTTTACAGCACATTTATAAAAAGCAGAATGCATGATATCTGTGGAACATGACATAATTTAAGCAATTCCCGAGTCTGTCCAAATCAACTCGTGTCCCGCTGGGGTCCCTAGCATTTCGACCCCGCTGGGGGCATATTTTTCCCCCTCCGTATCTCAATTTCCTGGAAAAGGTAGAGCAAAATTGCTGACTGTGATCGAAGGCTCTTGGTAAGGGTGAAGACAAATGATGAAGACCAATTTATGTCAGGTCAATATTAAGGTCACCAGAGGTCAGAGAAGGTTCAATAGGCTTACAACAGGGCATAGTATATTTCCCCGTACCTATATATTTTTACTGAGCGGAGCAAGAGCAAATATTTAGACATCACTGGAGTCCTCGCATTATAGCAAATTGAATCATGCATAATATTGAACCATGCATGAAGCATGAATCAAGCAGATTGAACCATGCTGGGTCAAAAATGACCTGGCCTCAAGCTAGGTCAGGGTCACATGGTAACCTGTTAAAGTCAGGCTGCATATCAATCGACTCTTCGTGATAAAATAAGCACAATGAAATTCAAAATAGTAATTATATCTCAATTCAGTGCGAAGTTATGGAAAAATAATTATTTTACGCTCCTGTGACCTCGCATGACTTTCAAGAGGTCAAATTTTCAAAAGCTCGAGTTTTAGGTCGGAATCGTGATAAAAATACACTGTATGAGAAATTGCAATTTGACATATTCCTATATTCATTGGAAAAGCCTCTTCTATTTTACCCATAGGCTTCTAATAGGTGACAATTGTTTTTATCCCATTTGATGTGAGAACTATGAAACTTCCGACATAGCAGATTTGTAGAACGTAATGACCTCACCATATCATGAAAGTTTGGAACTGACTGGTTTGCTTCCTTTCAGCCGACCCGGGTTCAAGGCCCGGCGGCTTCCCCGAACAAGGAGCAAGCTGGCTCCCGAGAAACCCTCCCAACAGGGAAGGAGGTGGCGACGCCATATGACCATGGCAGTTGGTGCGTCGATAAGCCCCCAAAAAATGACTGGTTTGCAAATGTGCCTTTGGCGTGGCTTCAAGCCCGTGATTTTGGGTTTTGAGGTCGGGTCGCTTGATCTTGAATAATTTCTTGACCTGACATGACCTGATCTAAAAATATTATTCAGGTGCGTGAAATTAATCAGGGATAAGGTACTATAAGTTGTGTGTTTCTGTGTTTCTTCGTTTTTGCGTGTTCAGAAAAAAACTGCGAGGGGTAAATTTTGCTTCCCAGTGGAGTTAGTGTTAAATAGCATTTCCGTACCTAAATACCGCAGTTAGGTGCGCATGTCGAACACTTCTTTAACAGAAATCAACACGGGTAAAACTCTCAAAACTATTCTCTCAAAACTCTCAAAACTAAGGTATTATCAAGTCAAGGGATTTGTACGAATGAACATGTTTTAACTCATTTCAATATATCCCTCTATTAAACATATATCTAAAGATGGCAGTGTGAATGGTATTTAAAGCTAGTGGCTTTGACTCATCTGCGAAATCACTGCATCGAGCGAGCCATCCGGTCCCTGGCTCGCTCAATCCCACTCCGACCCCTGTCGCTGTTCGTCGCCCGCCGCACTCAGGATTTATCGTTCCCGTCAGCGCTCGAATTCAGCCGACATGCGCGCGTGTGACCCCTAATAGTAGCGGTATTGCCGGTATTCAATGCCCTCCATCACCACACCGGTGCCGGTCGACTTCGTTGACTTTATATCGAACTCGTATTCCCGCGTGCGTGCGCATCCGTGCTAGTCCGTTCGCGTCTCCCCCCTCCGCACTCATCGCTCCTTAACCCCGGCACCATCCTCCTCTAAATATCAGTTCCCTCCTTTTTGTTGTAGTGTATATTTCTCTTTGTGTATGAATGCATCAATACATGTTATGGCTCTACCTTCACCTAGAGTGATAAGCCCACAAGTATCAGCCACCTGAGGTCCGGTGCATCGTCCGCACATTGGTCTGGGCAGTCTATTGTCCTTCAATTTGGGTCTCAGGGGCCCCCTGCGTCAGGGTTGAGGGAGTCCCCGAGTGTTGACTACAAGCCGGTTTGTGCGGTACTCCGTCCCCATGTGCTGGTCTCAGGGGGACCCGAAACTTGGTCAAGTAATCTCATTAGTTGGGCCACAGGCAAGCTTAGCCAAAGGGCCAGACCATAATGACTATTAACACGCGCCCCACTGTGGTCCCTACCATGACGTGCCCGGTTGGGGGCGTATTTTCCCTCCTCTGTATCTCATTTCCCAGGAAAGCTAAAGAAAAATTACGAACGGTGTTCGAAATCTTTTGAGAAGACGAAGAGAAATTATAGGAAATATTTTATGTCAGGTCAATATTGAGGTCAGCATAGGTCAAAGAAGGTTCCATAGGCTTACAACAGGGCGGTGTACGTTTCCCCTCTATATTTTTACTCAGCGCAGATAGAGAAAATATTAATGCATCATTGGGTTCCTCGCATCGTGGCGAATCGAATGAAGTATAATATGACCTTGCTAGATCAAATTGTAAAAATGACCTGGCCTCGACCGAGGTCAGGATCGCAGGGTGATCTGGTATGGTCATGTTGCATATCAATCGACTTCCCGTGACAATATAAGCACAATTCAAGCAAAATAGGAGCTTTATCTCAATTCAGTGAGAGGTTATTGGCAAAATAATCACTGTATGCTTCTGTGACCTGATATGACCTTTGAGAGGTCAGATGGTCAAAAACTCAACTTAATGGTTAATATCGCGGTAAGAATACACGGTTTGAGGATTTTCAGCTTTATCTATCCAGTATTTACTGAAAACGAGACCTTTCTATTTTTCCCATAGACTTATAATGGTGTGACCAAAAATTGGCCCCACCTTAGGTCAATAATATCAAAATTCCGAGATAGCAGGCTTTTAGACCCTAATGACCTCATTATATTGTGCAAGTTTCAAACTGATCGGTTGGCTGATGTTCCTTAGGCGCCGCTTCAAATTCGTGATTTTAGGTTTAGAGGTCGGGTCGCTTCACCTTCAAAGGCTCCTCGACCTGACACGACCTGACCTAAAAAATTTGGTCAGATGAGTAAAATTGATTAGGGATAAGACAATGCAAGTTTTGTTGTTCTGCGTCTCTTCGTTTTAGCGTTATCTGGGGAAAACCAGGAGGAAGAATTTCGCCCTCCCACCCGCTCAGCGGGGCGCGTGTTAAATATATGCTATGCAAGAGGGACAGGCTGTTAGCGTATTATCTAGTGATAATTTTTTATTACACCTCAACATATTAAAATTGGATTGTGTTACGGTATTTTCCGTAGCATGTTACGGTTGTTAGATTCTGACATGTCTCTTTATCCATTGCACTCAATTACGCGAGGTTATACCTATTTTTTAGCTACAGCTAGGGAAAAATCCTCCCGTAATGTAACTTAGCCTATTGCTGGCTGTTGTTCAGCTATTGCCTCATTGCCTGAAGTTGGAAGTCGGGTAAGTAACGTTGTGATAGAAACAGAGAAGGTAAGGAATCTAAGCGTACAAGTGAACTGAACCATCGTTGAATCCCGTGTTGAATACTTTATTAGGAAATGCACTGGGGTCCGCACTGCACTGATGTTCATTCAGAAATTTGGTACTGATATTGTTGATTGAGCTACTAGCAGCTTCGTACACAAAGGCACAACGGCACAGAAACTATTTTCGAGATGGAAGGGGCAGCAGCTGGGTCATACAAATCGACGGAGCCAAAGGTGGTCCGGTCATTGCTCTTGATCCAATTCTTATTTTTGACGTGTGGGAACAAAACTGAGCAATTTCATAAGCGGTACAGTTGAAACGCAACTAGGGATGAGAATCGTAACAGTTTTAGGTTCCGGGGTCGGTAGTTTGTATAATAACAGGGGCGTCCACCTATTTTTTTAAGAAAAATCAGGTCTACACTTCCCAAATTCCTATCCATTGTGGTGAGTTATGATGTTATGATGATTGAAATCGATGCAGCCAGTAATACCATGATCCCTAAAAAAAATTCAAGAAATCCCGGAAGGATTACCAACATCCTCACCGAGAATATCGAGCGAGATCTATTTATTTTGCATGTTCAAGCTGCAAAAACAAAACCATTGTGGCAGCCTATGCAGACAGAGGATACGTGACAGGTTAACAGAAATGTCGTTGGAGACAGCGCTGCAAGAACGTGAGAGGCTTTTCTACGAGCCTTAGCCGCGCAGCGATGAAAAGTCGTATTACACGCAAAGATAGGCTTACCATCGCATTAGCCGACATTTGAATTCAGGCTCAACCAAAACGACACTAAAGAATGTTTTTAAGTGTGACAAATGGGGGCTGCCAGCCCGCCATTTAACCCTCGTCTGCGCATAATAGCCTGCCATCGCCTCGGCTGCCGTGTAAGAAAGATAGAAGGCGTGGGCCTGTGTTGTTCCGATTCGCAGCATAATTCTAAAAAAGATGTCGATAAAGTCAATACAAAGAATTGAGCCGTAACGTGGAACCAACTCTTCCGGTGCCAAGTTTGTAATTTATTGGATTGATGCTAAAGGTGATTCTCATATTTTTTCCGGCAAACGTATTCGGAGCGCTTGCATAACCAAAACAAAGAGAACATCAGTTCTGTTCATCAGTTCCACCTTTATTAATGGGAATGCCAGAAATTGCCGTTGGATCCGAGATAACTTAAGTTTGACAGAGGTCATCCAGTTGTGTGTTTTTAGCATAGCTCAGAAGCCTTAACAGGGCCTTAGACACTGCTGATAAGGTCGTTCAGTATACCTACACTTTATACAGTATACGTCAGGATATATAAGAGGCAAAACGTAATCAGAATTATAAAATATATTTCGAAAACCTTATGCCGGATAGTTTTCGTTGACTTACGCTAAATCTGGCCCCGTGTGCGACCGATATCTGCCCCCCAAGTCTAATTCTGCCTCCAGTAAAAGCGCTCGGGTCCCGCTGGGCATTTCCGGAGCGCAGTTGGGCCCTCAGCAGCCCACCTCCGGTCGGCGCCCTGACGCACACCGTCTCAAACCCGCTCCGGTCGGCGCCCTGATGCACACCGTCTCAAACCCGCTCCGGTCGGCGCCCTGACGCACACCGTCTCAAACCCGCTCCGGTCGGCGCCCTGACGCACACCGTCTCAAACCCGTGCTCTGCGGGCAGCCGGAGCGCGGAGAAGAGAGAGCGCCGGGGGCTAAAGAGGATCATAAAAGCCGCGGTCGCCACTGAGTGCTCTTGGCCGGACGTCATAAAGCCCCCAGGCACGTCAATGGGATGTCACCACGTTCACGCGGCTCCGCACTCATCCGCCGCAGTCGCGCTGAACAGTTCAGAGCGAGGAGAGCCTGAGCGCGGCGTGGCTTTGAAAACTCGGCTCAAACTTACCGTCTTCATCGCTGCTTTTGTGAAGCGGTGGAGGCCAAGGTCCGAAAGCAGAGATTCTGTTTGAGTATGCGATGTTATGATTAAACCGAGTGTTGATGATGGAATATTCGGATTAACCTTGATTGCAGGAGTGAAGAGTTTATTCCTTTTGTTCTTTGGTAATTACGATGGATTCAAGGCACGTTCTTTTACATAAAAACGTGCTATGAAAGTTTCAATAACTTTCCAACCACACCAAAAGCTTATTATATGTTTTGGATACCTGTCAATCATCCAGCATAGTTATAAGCCTTACCTTAAAGTCTGGCGCAGTTTTTTGCGGTTCATTTCACTGCATCCAACATACACTTCTCATTGTCCAATTCGCGCGGCAATAACACCAAACCACCGTGTTCTGCCCCCTCCGAGGCAGCCATTCATCGATGCACCCTCTCCCCTGCTAGTCCCCGCGCCGGTGGGGTGACTTCGAAAGGCCGCTCCGCTCGGCTGCTTCCCCTGTTTGGCTCTTCCAGCTATCCCAGAGTATTCCTGAGCGGTCCACATTGTCGCCAGATCGTTACAAGCATGACGTTTTCAACAGAGATAAACGTGAGGAGAGGTACATACATTATACTGTGTACAGTAGATTTTCTACAGCATTGCTTGAATATCAATAAGCACCCAACATGCACAAAGTAAAAAGTGCACACTTTTAAAGAAGGAGGGATGTATGATTAATAACTGTTGGGGTTTAAAGACGCACGAACTGCCAGGGTCAGTGGCGGATCCAGGGGGAAGAAGGCAATGCCCCCAAACGGAAAAGCTCGGGCAAAACATGTTTTTGCCATAGTGATCGACCTCCTTTTCCCCGACTCTTTTAGCTTGTAAGCAAGATTCGGTGCTTCAACTCTCAACTTCAAACAGAATTAGTGAAGTTCAGTGTAAATATTGGGGCTTGGGTAGGAAACAAAGTATCTTGAGTCCATATGTTTCACCTCGGGTCGTTTTTGTTTTTTTCTTTTCGTCTCCAGTTCCCAAAATCCTATCAAAAAGGCATATTGTAAGGCAATTTTCACTGCGCGACGTTTTTTTTTTTGCTTTTGCTTTCGACTTTGGTTTGCCCCTCCCAAACCACCCGACTAGATCCGCCACTGGCCAGGGTTAAACGGTGTCACCAACTCTCACCCTATTGGGAGGAATTTGTGAGATCAAATCAACTGATGCAGAGGCTCTGCCGGGACTTGAACCTGTGGCTCAGAAAACAGGTCTTCTACTCCTGACCCACGCATCCCTCAAGGGGACGTATGATAGAAATGACTTGAAATTTCGCGTTCTATCCTTTCATGGAACCATGTGTTAATAGCACACCGGATTTACTATGTTTTTACTGAAGTATTTGATTGGTTTTCACATAAATTGACATTTATTTGCAAGATTGACGTTGTTCCTGTTCTCCTGCCTATAGCTCCTTTTGGCGCTTTAACATCATATTCTTAGCACGGAAGCGTCTGGTGGGAAATCACACCATTCCTAATTTTTACGGGGCACGAAAACAGAAGCAATTCGTCACAGCGCTCGTAATCGGTAAGCTTGTTGCTTAATCGTTTTGTGTTTCTCTTCCCAAAATTTGAGTTCCGCGTCATAATTTGGGTCAGGTCATGGGCCAGAGCAGGTTATGTCGACATGAAAATTTTGTGACACATACCTAGGTAATTGAAATGTGTTAGAAATATGTGAACAGCGTGTGATCTTACATATATGGTAGCTGTGTTCCGTCAGCCGTCAGAGCAGTGATGTCAAGACTATACGCAGCATTCTATCCCATTGGCAGAGTGGGATTTGCTGTGATATGGATCCGTGCTCTGGACACGCCCCTGCACCGTGCCCAGCGGGCCAGCCGACCTAGGTCGGGTCTCGGCGCCGCCGCGCTACCCCTCCCCACCCGCGTCTGAACACAGCGCGAGCGGTATCCAGCGCTCAGCGGCCGTGACCTCCTCACCTCCCCGCCCGTCAAATGTCAGCCACTGATTGGTGATTGTGCACCAGCAGTGGCCTCAGCAGCGAGTGAGACGTTGGATACTGTGCCTGTGGTGAAGGGGAAACGTGGTAAAGAGACATGTGCCGAGGAACAAGTTCTAATCAATTATTGTGGTGTTGTCGAAAGCGTTCTTTGCTCCTCAAGGAGGTGAAGCCACGACACTGAGGTGAGTGAATTAATTTATTACATGTTCGAGGATCCACTCACATTTGACAGGGCGACTTTCGTTTCTTATTTTGGACTGTTCGCGACTTAGGAGCCGCCCATGAAATATGAAAAGCAATATTTCATGGGGTGGGAGGGGGAAGGGCAGAGTCAGTCACAATTTTTCAAACGTTTCACACGGTCGTCAAAACGTGTTGCATGAGGGCATCCCCAAAAATATGTTCTCCTTAATCT
Organism: Lepas anatifera; assembly: GCA_034440635.1. Classification (NCBI taxonomy): domain Eukaryota; kingdom Metazoa; phylum Arthropoda; class Thecostraca; family Lepadidae; genus Lepas; species Lepas anatifera. Next base: position 56,177 of record JAOTON010001405.1, on the reverse strand, counting down.
ATGGGCGGCTCCTCACAAAGATTCTGTTTTGCATCCGCGCAAAGCACTTAAATGTTCTCAATTAATAATTGACCCTCGCCCCGGTGGGGGTTCTTAAGCACCCCCTCGGGATTTTCCGGTGGTAAAAATGGCGTGGCGAAGCGCCGCCGTACTTGGCACATTTTATCCTTGATCAATTCCGCAACTTCTCCCAAAATTTTAAGGTTAAGTCGTCTCAGGTCAGGTCACCAGTGCATGTCAAGTGACCTCGCCTTCCAAAAATATTTAAGGTGGCATAAGTAAGAAATGGATAAATCTATCGAATTGAAACTCATACCGCATAATAGCCCCACCGAGTGCTGCAAAACAGATTCCGGGATATTTCATGTAAATGACCTAAGGTCGGGTGCGGGTCATGACCTCTCCATTGGAAATGCACGGGAAAACAGGAATTGGGCTGTATTTGTGTAGATACAGCTGGGAATACCTTCGTATTCTCAAAATCGTAGTATCCCACCCCTTTCCAGGTTCATATTGTAATTTTTCACCTGTGAACTCTGAGAAATCATCTGGGGCTACTTAAGCAGTTTTCAGGCTTAGGCCAATAACTTTGCAGGAAATGAAGATACAGCTTTTATTTTGATAGCATTACGTTTGGATTGCTATTGCGAGTCGATTGATATACATATTGACTATGCTAGGTCGGAAGGTGACCTTGACCTGACCTTTCCAGGTTCATATTGTAATTTTTACCTGTGACCTCTGAGAAATCATCTGGGGCTACTTAAGCAGTTTTCAGGCTTGGGTCAATAACTTGCAGGAAATGAAGATACAAATTTTATTTTGATAGCATTACGTTTGGATTGCTATTGCGAGTCGATTGATATACATATTGATTATGCTAGGTCGGAAGGTGACCTTGACTTGACCTGAGTTCAGGCCATTTTTGTGTTTTAACCCAGCATAATCATATGAAGTATCATTCTATTTTCCGTGACGGAGGATGCGAATGGTGGCTAAAATGATTCTAACCCTACTCTCTCAGACGCTAGAGTCCAAAAACTTTACCCTAATATGCCACCTTCATTGACCTGTAATGACCTCAATATTAACCCGAGCTAAAAAGTGCCTGATATAGTTTCTGCATGAATTTGTATGAACCATCCATCAGTCTTCGCGTTTTGTCCGCTATCCCGCACAGGAGCCGAGTTCGAGGGGGTATTTAAACACCCTCCACCAGAGCGAAGGTGGGTTGGAGGCCCACCGGGGCGCGGGTTAACAGAATATTTAGTGCAAAACAATATCTCGTTATAGCGACGATGTATTTGAAATTTATTTGTGATTTTGTGTCGCTCGGGACTGGCTGTTGACATCGATGTCTTCCTTATCGCGGTTTAGAGAATTGGGACCGGGTGGCCTAGTGGCTTCATTATTCTTCTTGAAATCGCACAGCATGGATTACCGTGGGTGCAATCCCACGGGGGAAACCGCCTTCCATGTCAGATCTGACCCGGTGGAGAGGATTCTCAAACACCCACGCTAAGGCTACCTATAATTTTGCAAGCGCGCCTGTTGGGAGTGGCTCTAATATAATATAACAAGTATGGTTGCACAATTTTTTGGGTAGCAATTACTCACAACAAAATATAAATAACTTTGATATTTTTTTGCCTAGGATTTTACCTTGATTGTGTTGCATCCAAGAAAAAGCCTACATTTTTAATGTGTTTTCTAATATGTTACTCCATTTCTTTTTTAATCAAATAGCAGCTTTCTAAATAAACGAGCGATGATGACAGAAAAACCGCTTACGATCAAAATTGCAGGCAACGGAAACAAATACGGACAAAAGGGCAAACATTGGGAAACGTGACTTCCATATTTTGAAGTCAGGCCCCGGAGAAAAAAGAGGAGGATGATCTAGTTCAGGGGACTGAGATCTAGAATTTGGGGGAGATGATGCAGGGTCTAGCAGGCTAGATGGTGGGAGGGACGTGACTCAGTGGTAGAACACCCTCCTCCGGAGTCACAGGAGTTTGGTTCTAGGCTCGGCAGGCTCTGAATGAGCACAGTCCGATCCCCAGCAACACTCCCTGCAATGCCCTGATTATGCGGAAAAGCCGGGAATACACCAAAGCCGACTACGGTCATAGAGGCAAGCTCCTACACACTGTTGTCCGAGGTATTGAGGTCGAGGTCATTCTATGACGATGATCTAATAGGTAACAAAATGGCATGGGCCCAATAATGGGACAATATAACTGGCCCCCTTGGGGGGAAAGGGGGGGTGGCCCTAAAAAGACATTTGAATTTGATCTTTGACTTTGGCTCTGACCTTGAGTGGTCCTTAACTATGAAGCCATAGCATAACATACGTCATACTAAATAATATCATCTGACCCGAATACTGGGGTCAATGACCTTGACATGTGACATTTAACCTTGACCTTCATCTGGGTTGACCTTGACATATAACCTGATAATATGATGTTATGACGTCACCACTCAGTCTTCAGTGCAGGTGATCTGGTGTGACTACGCGATTGTAACGCTCTCAAGATATAGTTTTGACTTTGAAAACCTTAAGTCAAAAAGTTATTGACTGATTTTCAAATTATCTTCACCAATCGACGTGCTCATGAATTCTCCTAAATGTGTCAAGGTAGGGTTTTCGAGTGGCAAAGGGTTTCTGGCCACCTTGGAAACATAGGTGGGGCACTTTAGGACCCCCTCCACTGCGCGTGTTAAGTAGTCCCAGGTAACTTCTCAGAGGTCACAGGTCCAAACTTGCAACATGACCATGAAGAGAGGTAAGATACTACGACTTGAAGAATAAGGAGGCATTCTAAGCTGTCTCCACAAGAGGTCATGGATCCGTAGCTGAACTTAGGTCGTCGCCGTAATCCCGATACAACTGTAGGTACTCAGTTGGCCTATTATGTGGCATGAATATCAGATCAGTAGATATCAGATGAATAGAATTTCAATAGCTACCAGAATATCAGATCAATAAACTTGCATTCACTGTTGCCACTCGAACCATTTTTGGAGGTGAGGCCACATGCCTTGGCCTGGTGAACTTGTCTGACACGATCCCAAATGAAGATTTTCAACAACAAAAAAGGCAGAATTAATCAGGAATAAGGTGTGGCAAATACGGCAGCACTTAGCGCCATCCTGCTTGGCGGTGCAAACTTTCCAGTAGAGGTGTTCAATCACCCCACACCCCGCCATTGGGGCAGGGTCCATTTCCAGAAAACATGCTACAAAACTGTTGCAAATATCAACCAAACTGCAGTCGGTTGGTGTCGTTGGTGTGGTGTCAAGGTAGTATATGCCTAACAAAATGCACGGTCTGGGATCAGCGTCGCTCAGCTTTGTTGTGAGCTGTGTACATCAGAGACGGATCCAAGGTGGGGGCGATGGGGCGATCGCCCCCACTTTGGGCCGACCTTACGCACTAGAAAGAAACGTCTCCCGCCGCTGCTGCCGGACCCGTCCGAGCATAGGGTGCTATATTTGAAAAACCATGTCTGTATATGTACCGTATATACTGACTATACAGTGCGTGAAGCGTGAAGGTGTGGTGAAAGCCTGTAAAATACCCCGGGCTGGGCATTTGGCATCAATTTTGTTTTTTACAAGCTGAGTTCCATCACATTGATTTTTTCACCAGCCCCCAACCGAGTCGCGGGCCCCCTCCCAAAACGACGGGCCCCCAAGTATTGAATTCGCCCCCTCCTTGAAATCCTGGATCCGCCCCTGGTGCACAGACAATGATTATATAGTTGATATCTTAGCATCGATTCAAGGATAAACCTCTACCTCATTGTCGCCGCTTCCTTGCATGCCTCAAATGCATTCGAGATATTACGCTCAGCACGCAAGAACGATTGCATCTAGCAACACTTTTTAGTGTTCCCTTGGGCACGATTCATATCGCAATTTACTTGATAATTTCTTGCGATTAATAGGCCTTCCCAGGGCCTGTTGTGAATACTTCCGACCTGATATTTTCCGTAATTATTAATATTGGGTAGGTGCACAGAACTGAGTCGGGTGAACATACATTTTCGGCCTTAGACTACCACTCGGCGTGGACGTAACACCTTTATCCGTGCACTGTGAAATCTATATGTGAGCGCTCTCTTATCTTGGCTTCTGCTAACAGCAGAATGAAAATATACGAAAGGTCAGCACTTGTGCAATGCTTCCAGGAAAGCATGACGGTCAGGTGCTAGTCATTTCCACGTAAGATCAATTTTTAGGGTCTTTGAAATGAAATAACAATCGCATTGGGCTTAAATGTCACCGATCATACTTTGGTGGCCGCATTAAAACTTTTGCTAGTTGTAACAATCTTTTGATTTTTGTTTGCCAATCTTTTCCCAGCAAATTTGCTGCCTAATACCCACTTTGGCTCAAGCTGTTTTGATAAGCTCAAGTTTCTTTTAAACGCGCGTTTTATCTAACGAACATTTCCTCAGTTTTGTCATGTATAATTTTTGTGGCTCAGTCTGCTTATTAACCAATGTCTGCAACACCTCACCTCCCATCTCCGTTTCTTTCCCTTCTTTTTTTCCTCGGTTTTTCTTTTACTCTGCCTGGCTGTCCTTACCCTGACAGAGTGGCTAATTCCGTTAGGCAAAAGTTGCAAAGTTTGTTTGCCTTATTTTAGGCGCTCCTTTTGTGACCTGCCGGAACAGTATGTGTGTTGAGGCTACATATTCTGCAGTGTCGCCATAAATGTCCACCATTTCTGAGAAGTGAGGAGAAAATCTGCGTAGAACACGCGTCGAGCACCGACTAACAGCCTCATTAGGAGTCTTCATTAAGACTAATGCACCTTAAGAAAAGATGATCTGCCTGAATAAAACATGTAGCACCCAAGGGCGCCTTGATGGTGACCAAGATTCGGAACCACTGTTTCCGGATGGTAGCGGTCATCACGTCTGCGTCAGCTGATTAAGACAACAATACCTCCAGCCAGCCCAAACACATCTCCCCATTTCCCACCAGTGTTTCACATTTGAAACCAGGACATTATACCAACATACACCTTGAGATCACGCTATAGACTTTGCTCGAGAATTTCCGCCTCATATTTCTTTATGATGGTTAAATAGGTGATACCAGGTGATACAGCAGGTCACAAAATATGGTCGTATAAAACCTTTAAATGGTAACATCGCGTGACAACAAGATTCCCATAAACAGGCCGTAGCTGCCTAAAATAACATCAGTCAGAACAAGTATGCTGCATGAAATCGCCCTCATGAAACGCTTCATTTGGTGAATTGTAGGTCTAAGAGTTATTAATTGGAAATATTAGCCATCTTAAGTGCCAAGAACCAACATATTTGTTACAACCATAACAAACGTCAAGCTGCTTATCAAATGCGTACAATTTTTCCACTATCCAGCTCCATGTCGCCCTGCGGGGGTCCGCAGCTTAGGCTAGCTTTGAATTAAGCTACAGAGCTTCTACATTAAGCCGGAACACCATAACCAACTGCGCCAAAGCGGTGGGCCAGCTGGGACCACTTCGACAATACGTACTGGCAAAGGCGACGGTGGTCATCTGCCTATTAGATGCTGACTGAAGGGTACCCAAATTATGGATAGCCAGACACAGATGCGGTTGGCTCGAAACTGCTGCTGCATCACACCCAAGCTCGTTCCAGATCGCTGCCACCATCTAAAGCGCTCCACACTGTTGCAATTTTGCAATGAAATCTGTCGTTTCCTCCACTTGGTCTGCGGTGTCGAAACCACCAAATGACTTGGTTGGTATCCGGGCGGCCAACGCTCGATTAAGATTGTTACGCGATAAGGTTGTTCGCGAGGGCAGCGGACGTGTCCCATTTGGTGGCCTCTTATATTGTCAGCTTGATCCAATATTGTCTTAATTAATTTGGTTAGTAGATAGCACATGCCTTGGAACTTGTACTGATCGAACGCAATAACTACTTTAATGGACTAATTTTCTACCCGTGAAAGCAGAATTTATCTGTATAGATTTGTTCATGGAAGATATATTGTTGAAAGCTAATAAGACACTATTTGGTATTTCTCGGAGAATCCCTGGCTTAAGATTGAGCAAACTCAGATTGATTACTTTCGGGTGCAGCCCATTATCAGAATTTTCGTGTTTGGACTAGATCATTGGCAAACAAAATTATCGGCCATTGCATGAGCACTGACCTCTAATAATTGACGTCAAAGCTCGTACGAGGACCGAAAACTTTTCCAGCGATCTATTTCATACATGGAGATTCTGAAAAGCTGTGGTGGAATATGTAATCAATCTGAATTTGCTCAATTCTGCATCGATAATTCAGAGAACCAGGTCAAATACCATCAATTAATTTACTTAAAGCCTTGCCCCGGTGGCGGGTAGGAGCCACCTTCGCCCTGGTGGGGGGGCTAAAAAGACCCCCACGATCTCAAAAAGTAAGAGAGCTAGAAAAAACGCAAAACGGCAATCGAAAGCTCTTCAAAAATGATATCAAAAGTACTTCGGTCATTCTTCTCGTCATGTCAATATAAAGGTCACCAGCGTAATACATGATACAGAGGTCAAAATAGGTCAAAATCGCTAATATGAGGTGTACTAAGAAAACCACATATATCTCAGCAACTATGATAGCTAGACAAATTTTCTTCACACCAGTCGAAAGCTCCTGAGTTGATCTTTCATTACAGTGCCATTCATTTTCGTGTCAGGTCAAAGCCTAGGAAGCTACAGGTTACTGAATATTGGGAATGTTCTCGGGAATGTCCATAGTCACACATGCATAAGGGCGTTTCCTTTCTCGCTAATAAATTCCAAACCAAGCAAGATACAGCCATAGTTGATGCACCATTGCAATTGTCTCGTCAATACGAATCGAATGATATATGATATTGCTATGCCAGGTCAAATTTGGAAATTTGACCTGGCCCAGGTCAATGGTCTGACCCAACTTGACCTGGTATAGTCATGATGTATGTCATTTGACTTGCAGTGACTGTACAAACACTTTGGGGATAAAATAAAAGTTCTATCTTTGTTTATTCAGAATTTATAGAGTAAAACACTAAAAAATGCTTATTGACCTAAGGTGACCTTTCAAAGATCAGAAGCCAAATTTTTTGGCATCAACTTCAGAAATAAGGTAAGAGCAAGCCGTAACCAATGTTTGAAGTTGATTCCATCCACACTTACTGAGAAAAGCTCATTTTGTGATTTTCCCCATGTATTTAAAATGGGGTCATTCCACCATAAATGGGCCAAAAATTTCGTAAAATAAAACCCTTCTATTTTTGATTCTCTCCGAAATTGGTGCCAAGGGGGTTTCAAAGACGTAGAATCTAACCATGGCACCAAAAAAATTAAAAATTTGGTATGGCAGATATAGCCTCCGGCATTTTTCAGCGGTCACCATGTAGGCATTGTTTTGAAAGCCTATAGTTCTGCCATTTTTTGATGATTGTAATATTTTGCATTTTTGTTGGCCATTTAGCATATCTTAATTTGGCTATCTTCAATTTTTATATTTCTGCAAAATTTTAGCTCTACCATAACTAAATTTCCAAGCCGATCGATTTAAAACTTTCGACACTTCATGACCCCTCCGGAGTCTACAAAATTTATCTTCGGGATTTCTCGATTTGGTGACCTGAGGTCAGGTCACCAGGTAACCTCTTCCATAGAAAAGCATGGGAAAAGCTGTCTTATGAGCTAAAAGTCACAAAATAATTGTAAATGCTCAATTTGCTCAGACCAGCGTTCTTGGACACCCTTTCATGGATCCCTGGGATGATATTGCCCTTTGACCTATCTGAGATCATCAGAAGTCACCAGAGGTCAAAAAAGCATTTTGACGATAACTTTTGACCTAATTAAGCTACAACACTGAATCAAAGGTCATCGTGTATGTCTCGTCACTAGTTTTCATTTGATATACAACACGATCAGTTTCTTACCTTTCGAGACCTCAGGTCATATTAAGTCACGAGGTACCCTCTGGAGGTCAAACCACTGGCGGGAGGCCATTATGTTCCACATGGCGGAGAAAGTCCTGGCATTTTTCTGTCAAATGATTTTTGCTAGATTTCAATAGCTCTAATGGCGTGAGAGCTATGCTCAGGTTTTTTAAGGATTGCATGTTTTACTGGAAATAGCCAATCGTGACATAACTTGACCTCTGGAGGTCAAATCATAGACCTGAGCACTTAAACGTGTTAGTAAAATCTTACTGAATTCACATGAGCTTTCTAATGCCTTTTGCAGTTTTGCGCTAACTTCCATATTTTCGGCGTTAGGGGCCATTGATGGCCCCCAGTGGGGCGAAGGTGGCGCCGGACCCCGGTGGGGCGCGGGTTAAATGCTTCTGGAAATGACATCATAGTTCGGTGATTCAATGTGACGGGAACACATCTATTTTCAAAAGATGTTCAATGACACAAACAACCATACATGACATTTACAACAGCTCATTCTACAACAAGTTCATTCCCAAAGGGACAAGAATGTGAATTCAAAATAGAGGAGGGTAACCCCTATTCCTGTGCTTGTGTTAAAATGCTTCAGCTCTAGGTTGACAGCTTGATTTTGGTTCTTCAAATGTTTGTATTTTAAAGTTACAAGTCAATTAGAACATGAGTTACAATAGCATAGCTCCACAGTGACACCTAGTGTTATATATATGAAGCTAAAAGTAGTATATGCATTTCGAAAGCCATTTTTTCTTCATTTGATATGAAAGACTACTACCATATGTCAAAACGCTTTCAAGAGAATTTTTGAATTTCACTGTACTGCGGGTCAAGGTCACCGTTATAAAACTAGGTCATGGGGTCACCAAACATTTTTTGTTTAAATTTCAAAATTGAAGATAGCCAAAATGTTGCTTGTAGAATTTACATCCTAAAACTATACAATTTTTGAAATCACTTGAAAACTTTTGGAGACATAGGCATTCTAATCAATGCCTGTATAACGACCTTTAGAAATTGCCGGAGGCCATTTCTCTCAAAATAATGTTTAAATAATTTTGCTGGGTGCCATGGGTGGATTCTACGCCCTTGTGAGTCCCCATATACCAATTTTAGAGGAAATTAAAAATAGTAGGGTGTTATGCCTTGGTCGATTTATGGTGGAATGACCCAATGGGGAGGTCATGCTCTGCACATGACCTTAGCTCACCAATCTGAAAAAATCCCGGAACATCTGTTGTAGCTCCTGGTGCGCCCAATATGTGGTATGAGTTTCAACTTGATCATTTAACCCGCCTTTTAGTTATGCAGTCCTAAGCATTTTTTGAGGTGACGTCACTTCACTTGGCCTGGTGACCTGACCTGATATGACCTTGAGCCAAACTGTTCAGGAAAGATGTAAAAAAGATGAAGGAACAGCCAGACTATGTTTGGCGGCGTTGCGCGCAGCCGTTTTTTGGCCACTTTAGAAAAACCCGAGGGGGTCTAAAAAGACCCCCACCCGGGCGAAGGTTAATATTAATTCATTAGTTTAAAACACTTTAATTAATTATTAACTTTTACATGCTCCTCGGTGCAGCCTTGCAGCATCTACTGACCTTAAACGATGTTAAATGTTTTATCCAGCCAACATTCGCATCCGAAATAACTGATCAAAACTGGAACAGATTTAATTAGATTATTTTGAAGTATTTTTGTAGTAGTATTCAGCTCTTCCACCCGGATTATTCAAGGGCGTGAGCTTGAATAAATTATCTTCCGGGACCCCTCGCATTAGTGCTGCACCATCTGTCTAGAGAATGTAGAGCCCTTCACCACGGGGGGTGTAATTGCAGAGCTGCAAAAATTCTCAAATCTGTCGGGCACTTTTGACAAGATGATCCAAATCTGTCGCAAAGTTGAAAGAGCTGTTCAAATTGTCAAAAGTCCGAAAATACTACAAAATTATCCATCTCTAAATTTTTATTAAAACCGACAGGTTCAAAACCCCGACACAGGATTAGAGCTACTCCAAATACAACATTGAATCTCCTGACACATTCTGGAGAATGGGTTTTGCATTACAATAACACAACATAGGCGGATCCAGGGGGCATGGGGGCACGTGCCCCCCCCTCTGATCAGCCCCCGGCACCCCTGAAATGATGACAGCGCCCCCTGAAATGTCGCTTTCCCCCAGGATGCGAAAATCGGCGCCCATCGATGAGATTTTGCGCCCGTCTGATAGGTTTTACCGGTCAAAAGTGGTACCCCCAGACCGGATGGTGCCCCCTCCCCCGATCGGAAATCCTGGATCCGCCTAGGTGACACAACTTACCTGCCTTTCTGATCCATGATTCAAAGCAACCTCCTTCGCCAAAGCCAGCATTCTTGAACTTGCAGGGCAGCCCAGAATGTTTGAGTTGCTGGTGCTGCGTATAAAAACGTCTTTCCCCAAAATGTCCACATCCCTAAAATCCACATTTTAGCTTGACACGAGACAGTGGCACTGGCGATTCTAGCCGGTCGGTTTGGGAGGGGCAAACTAAACTCAATAGTCGAAAAGCAAAAACGAAATCATGTTTTGAAAGCTGCGCTACAATATCACTTTGCGGTAAAATTTTGGGTATTTGAGGCGAAAGGCAAAAAAAACGTCACGGGATAAGAAATATGGGCTCGAGATACTTTTTCCAGTCCGAGGCCCAATATTTGCACTGAACTTAACTGGTTCTGTTTGAAGTTGAGAGCTGAAGCACCAAAATCTTGCTTATAAACTAAAAAGGAGTCGGGGGAGAAAGGAGGTCGATCACTTGGGGGTAAAAACATGGTTTTGCCCGAGCTTTTCGGTTTTGGGGAAATGTTTTTTTGCCCCCTTGGATCCGCCACTGGACAGTGGAATAGGCTTCAGCTTTCGTTTGATAAGGCCCATCGTTGAGTGTTCGTGCAAAAGGCGATGAATTTTGAGCTTGAACTTCCCAACCCAATCACGGAATCGTCCGTTTCAAATGTATTCTAGTATTTGCAACGAATTTTTACCCATTTACTGCACGGCCACCAAACAAACACACCGGTGGGCCGGTTTCCAACCTCACGGGCTCCAATGCCGGCTTCCAAATGAAAGACACTGGCATAAAACGAAGGAACAGCATCCTCCTTTCCTTCACGGCAGCTGGTCGGGCCAGGGTGTCACGTGAAAGGGAATAGGGAAGTGCCCGCGTCGGGCCCCGGCACGGGAGAGT
>JAOTON010001405.1:0-40000 GCA_034440635.1 Lepas anatifera | reverse complement strand
TAGATGTCTCCATTTTTTAGGAACTTGGTGGAACACACAGGCAGCTCTCATCCTGATAGTCTTATCTCGCGTTTTGTTAGCCTCCTTGTCGTCAGCGCCATTGCACTGTGTTTAACCTATCGTGAAATTTCACGGAAGTGTGTTGAAACCAAAAAAGATACTGAACTGGAACTAAAAAACGTAGTTATTGCCTATTGGCTGAGCTGTATCCTGAGACAGAGCTATTAAAAGCAATAAGTTATTGATGATATAATTTCTCGACTTTATCATCTGTGCTTTCAACCATTCTACTTTTCCCTTTACTCAGGCCCAGTTAGAGGTGTGAGAATAAATTTTTACGCAGGATTTCCTGATTCTTATTTGGCTTGCGTTGCAGGAGCACCACTAGAGCGCGACGAGATAAGCTCAAATAATGAATGCCCGCTGAGGACTGCAGAACTTTTGGAGCGGGTAAGAGTTATCCAGGGTTTGGTAAGATTCATGACTGTCATCCAGTATTCCCAACAGTGAACCTAGGAGCAATGTCAGCAGACAGTGGCCTTAGCAGCGACAAAGTGCAATTTCCTCTCCGCTAAATGTGACCATGTTGCACTTACAGACCGTATTCCTTTTTTGTTGCGATACTGGACGTAATTGTGTCGCTTGTACCTAATTTCACCTAAGGTTTTTTAATCATTTATCGATATTGTTGAGCAATAAAACGAAATTTATTTTTCGTCATGCATTTTTCTTCGAGAGCGAATTGCATTTTTCAAGCTAGTGCTCATTAGCACCAACAGCTATGCAGTGCTATTGTATCCCCCCTCGAGGCTAACGCAAGTCAGTGTGTGTTCCCAATGATCTTCCCCAAAGCTGGTGCGGGCAGCTGTACCTTTAAGACTTTCCCATCTCTTTGATCATACAGAAATTCTATACCCTTCTCACTTTTTCCACAAATCGGTCGTAAGGGACGCCAGTGTCGTCCAGTGTTCCTTTCGCTCCGCGACCTCGGCGGGGGCCAGCGACGCAGGCCTTGGTTGCAGGCGATGCACATTGCACAGCATTTGACATTCAACTATGCATTATAACTACACGGGGCGCAGTCGTGACCCGAACGGCGCGACGCTGCGCTTAGTGCTGGCAGGCCGAACCTGGACGGGCTGAGAGTGACGACGGCGGGGAGACATTTACAAGGATTACATCGCCCGGCTAATTGAAATACTCCCACTGAAGCACAACACATATCAGTCGAGAGGAAATTAGCCATATATTCTGTTGAATGCTTCAAAGCAAATTCGACCGCACACAATGCAAATTATGAGCCTGCGATTAGCAGAGTATGCTGTGTCCGCGCCGGTGGTATTGAAAATGTCACGTGCCGGAGATGTCAATGTTAGCCATCCGCGGCTGGAAGCTGGAGGACAGCAGTGTGGGTGGGCCGGCTTTGCACCACTGGCGGGCGCACTGGCAGGTGAACAGTCGACTGCGCATCACGTCCATCCGACTGTTATGACAGCTGGGTCCCAGTTGCATGGGTTCTGTGCCACACCGCAGACAAATCTCTGATGTCATCAGGACCTGTTTGTTGGCGATCATGAGCGAACCACCACGCAGGACTGCACCCATCGGTCCCTTGGGTGAGCGTTGGAATAGGGGTGGGGGCGGAAGGGTTCTGGTCCCCATCACACGTACAAATCATAGAAGTGTCAGTTACAGGTACAGTGGGAAAAACTGCAGGCTTGGGAGCAATTTAAGCAGGAGGAAATGCGAAATCTAAGGTGTTCTCTCTGTCGTCGTCGTGTTGATTTCGTAACACCCTCACATATGTGCTAATTTAAACGCTCGTGATAGTCGTAAGTTCCCCAGCAAACAGAGACCAGGAGATATTATTATATCATTTATTTTATACCTGAGTCAAGATCTGGTGACTGCCCACACGCTGGTGTGAGGGCCCCTCAAATACAAGCCATGTCGACTTCAAAGACTCCCCGATACCAGCTTAAGAGGTTCCAGAGGTATGACGACTATATGTGTTCCTCGACTATTGATAACATTTACTCGCCCATTCCAAAACCGGAATAACTCAAGTTGACCTTGTCTCCTTGATCCGCCTGTGAATGAAGCTTTCCTTAGCTGTTTATGAAAACAAATTCGGGCACAGCAATATTGTCTCATTCACCGCTCTCAGTAAATTAGCACACACCTACACAATGCATGCAATCTCCCTGAATTACAGTATATGAACACCAGTAGCAGATACAGGGGGGCTAGGGGAACTCAGCCCTCCGCAATATTAGAGTGGCTATAGTAAATGCATAGCCGGCGGCTGTTCCGAGGTTATAGCGGGGAAGGCTCGAGTCCCCTGCCCCCCCTCCATCCAAATGAAGTCCTAGATCCACCACTGCTGAGCATGCCTTTGATATTTTTCTAAACTATTAGCATATTATCAACTTAGCATTTTCATCAACTTAGTATAATCACAATTATGGGAGGATGGTATGGCTGCTCTGTAAGCTATACAAACCATCCATGTTGCCACTTTGCAGGAATGGAATACATTTACATTAGAAACGCTCCGTTTTGAACTTCTGTGACCGTTTCTGTAAATAACTTAATGAAAATGTGAATGAAAAGTCATCTGAAATATCATTAGAAATGTTCAAACACTCTTACTGCTCTCAATATTATTTCAGAAACTTTTGTTCTTACAAAACTTACTGTACATGGCAAACCACTGTTTGCTGATATATTCTCCCTGAAATACGAAGGCATAGATTTGCGCGTGTGCAATACATTTTCTCAGAGACGGCGGATTCCATTTTCGAGAAGTGGTGCAAGATTTTCTGGAGGGGGTGCCTTCCTCCCCAGGGGCGCCATCATCTCTTGCGGGGCGCCTTTGCTATCCAATGGCGTTCTGCAGAAACTCTTTGGACTCGGCGTGCGAGGCCACTTGTGGTGGTCTATTTCTAATATTCCGAAAAATAGGTATTTTAGATTTCGCGAAAACTCAGTCGTATCGGATTTGTATCAGCAACAGAGTGGCATAGCCCAGGATTCTGTGATTTTCATAGCCTTGTTTGCAGTTATGACCAATGATATTGCAGACACTTCCCGCAAACATACGGCATGTGCTTTTCGTTGAAGAGTTCACAATATGGGTGACAGCGTCCACTACAGCAGCTGCGCAGAGGCGGCTGCAGCTTGACCTTGACACATTGCAGCAATGGATCATATGCAATGGACTGAAATTTTCAAGTCCAAAGACATAGTGCATGCACTTTTATAATAGACATTGAGACTGAATACCCGATTTTGTAAATTCGCGGAAATCCGAGCGACGTTGTAGCAGAAACCAAATTTATCAGGCTCACACTCGATAAGCTTTCATATGTGCCACACCTGAAGGATTTCCGCAAAAAAATGTTTCGATACGCTGAAAATACTGAAGGTGTTGACGAGGATGAGATACCGTGCAGATAGAGAAATGTTTCTCATGCTATACACGTTATACGCTTATCGCCTATATATACGTTATGCGCACGTTATACGCTCATTGTTATACGCTACGTTATAAGCTTCTTATGCTGTATAGATCACTTGTTCGTCCGAAGATCGAGTACGGCTGTGTCAGAGCCGCATGACGAAATCCATGGAGCGAAGCGGATTGAGATTTCTCAAGAGGCTCTATTCTGGCCGTTTGGCGGTTCTGACAGTTGATACCAGGGCTCTGCAATTGTGTAGGGTGATTGCCCTTTTACGCTAGACGCCCAAACTAAGGCCCCCGAATTAAAATTCAAAATAGTTTTTGAGAAATTTTGGAACAAATGTTTTCAATTTTGCATTTTTATCATTTTTATTTCTTAAGCGACGAACTTGAAATTTGCCTCCTTTTGAATAAGCAACAAGGCCACCTAAGAAAAAAGTTCGAACTGGTCCGACAATATTTATTACGCCAAAACGCAGTATTTCTAGTACAAGCAAAAAGATATTGAAATTTGACAGCCGACTTGTAAGCTCGAAATGTCAGAAGGCACGCTTCAGTTAGTTTAAAGACAGCCACGTGGAGGCAGCTACGTCAATTTTCTTGTGCTTAGGCATAGTTTCCAGTGGAAAACGTAAAATTCTGACCTAGTTTTTGCCATTTTGCCGGAGGACTACATTTTTGCTCATTTCATTTAAATCTTAATCTCTCGCGATCCAATGCGCCGATTTGACTTTTCATTTCAAATAATGAAAGAACATTGCTTCCGCCTGATAGTATTCGGAGATGGATATCGTGATAATAAAATTCATTGTCTTATATGTAGAAATATAATTTTAGTAGAAAACCTTTTATTTGCAGCTTTTCGGTTCAGAGCACATGTCATTCACAAACTCAGAATTGACATGGCTGAATAGGAAAATTAATTGCAGTCATTCAATTCATTTACACTACCCACTTATCTCCAACGGCTTTCGAGTAATTCGTCCGAAAGGGTATTTCAAGGAGCTAAATTTCTCGGAACATGTTTGCTTCTCACCATGGTTTCAAGTCCTCAAAATGAATGGAAGTGGATGCAATTTGGCATAAAGCTAGTTTAGGGTCCTGGGTCGCCGATACAAGTGATTCTAGGCGAATCTAATGTTTGGTTCGTCTTCTAGAAGCAGCTTTATACCATGCCTTTTCTGTACGAACACAACACCCGGCGCCACGATCACGGCATCGTTTTGATTGCGTGATACCGGCCAGTGACGTCCTGACGGGTCACAGGTGTAGGGTTAGTGGGAGTCGGTACAGTGTGGCGCAGTGGTCTAGCGGTTAAAGGTCCTGTCTCGTGATGAGGGGTGCGCGGGTCGAATCCGGGGTTGACTGCGGGATATTTACTATTTATTTCAAAGAAAAGAATGATGGCACTGACCTACAGGCTTATGAAGAGATACATTGAGAATGAAATATGGCTGATTTCAGCACATTGTCATGCGGCTCTCCTGCGCCGGTGGGAGGTTATCCCAGGTCGCAGACCGGGGTCGCGTATGAGGCCACTTCTTAGTCCGCGAAAAAGATTATCGATATGTCCGTCATCTCGCTATCAGAATAGTAACAGGAGCATTCCAAGCTTCACCCATAATAAGCATGCTAGTGGAAATTAGTGAAATACCGCTACAAATGCGCAGTAAGATACTCGCTTTGCATTAAGCCATTAAAAGGAATGTGGCACCTTTAGAACATGATTTTAACTGAGATAGCCAAGTTGTAAAGCAAATCGGAAAACCAGGTGCTCTATAAATCATTTGTCTTGGAACTCGATTTTTCCGTAGAAAAAAACTAAAACCTACCCGAAATGTACCTCTCATGTACCTCTCGCCAGGCGGCCATTGTTGTGAGCTGCTGGTGTGACGACATATGCTGACATCACGATGAGCATCAGCCAATCGAAGCCCTTGAAGTGTTTCGAGTATGGTAGTGGTTGCCAGATCATGATATCATCCAGAGGCAGATATTTGTTCATTTTTCTAGAGGAGTATTTTAAAAATAAAAGCATTGAGCTTGCTGTACATTTTTTCAGAAAAATCACGAGTGGTTACATTATTTTCGGCTAAAAGTACGCCTAATTACACAAAATTCCAGGATTTTACCAAGGTGCCACGTTCCCTTTAAAATAAGTCACCAACACGCCCCACATACCAAACTTTTTTTTTGGCGACGCCTACCTCAGTCAGATAAGACAGTGGCTCGCGTTTTGCAACCCGTCACCAGGGGAGTGAGAGTCTGTGCCTGGCTGGCACAGGCTGGTATCGACAGCAATCTCGTCGAACCACATGAAGCAGCTGTTATTGAACCATAGCTCATCTCGACAGTTAACACGAACACAACCTACGCCAACAAAGCAAAAATTTGCCTCCTGAACCGACGCGCCAGTATTTTATGAACTTGCTTGCGGAGCCGTTCCGAAAACCATGTCTGTTTCTATATAGACGGTTGCAAAAGAAAGTGACAATGGCACAGGCAGGAGTGTCGGAACTATGTTCAAAGTTGGGGGGGCAGGGGGAATTTTCAAGTCATTTCTTTCCAGTCAACGCCATAGGGTTAATTGTTAAGAATCATGAAAGTTGGGGGGCAGCTGCCCCCTGCCCCCCGTCTCCTACGTCCCTGGGCACAGGGCGTGCATTTGTTGGTGACGATGTTGAGAAGTTTTCTAGTTTGCCTTACGAAGGATCCATTTTTACTTCAGAGCTGTACTCCATTTTTTTTGCTGTTTGGACCAGGTGTCTAAGCTGATGGTGAGGAAGTTTGCGATTTTTACCGATTCGCTGTCTTATCTGCAGACATTGAAGCCATTTTATTTCTATAATGCGTCGTCACCTTGGCAGGCCATGCTGAAGATGACTGGATCTTCTGTGTGCACTGATTAGTCCAGTAGGAAGACACAGGCAGTTTGGATGGCTACCATCTCAGCCTGAAAACTCGAGCAGAGCGAGCCTGCTGGTCGCCTGAGCTCATGCTGGGCTCTGTCTGGTGACTCGATGAAGACCCAGCTCCCCCGCTCGTGACCCCTCCGTGCACTGACCCGTCGGTCCACACCCATGTGGCACATTGAGTCAGGGAAGCGAGGTGGGGGAGAGCTACTCGCTTCTTCCGGACAGGTGGCGCTCCTGATGTCAGTGGGCCCACGTCTAGTTGAAATGGGACTCACTCTCCTGATACCCACAGTGGAAGACGTCGAGGAAGGAAAGACTCGATGGGGAGGCAGATGCCTGCTTGATCCCACATGTCTTTGCCCACCTGCCGCCACCCGGTCACCGAGGGGAGTCGAGAGGGCGCTGTCGCCTCCGCACGTCTTCACAGAGGGTCTTCAGGCGGCAGGGTATGGAATTTCACCAGCAGTCGGGTCGCGAGTACCCTCCATCTGGCCGCTACGCGGGGAGTCTTAACTCGGCTGGGAGTGGAGTGGGTGCATCCTGTGATGATACGCGCCGACGCTCTCATTTTGCGTTCCAGCAGCTCGACATGAAATGGCGGTGTGGCGTGGAGCCACGCTGCGGCCGCTTACTCCATCGCTCCTCTCACGTAGCCAGTAGCGACGGTTCGGAGGTGCTGTTCGTGCAGCCCCCAGTTGCAGCCGGACAGTTGACGTAGGTGGGAGATGCGGGGGTGGACCTTCTCCCACAGTCCCTTACAGTGTGGACCGAAATGGAGGAGCCGATCGATGGTGACGCCAAGTAGCTGTAGGGTGTCTCCAGCAGTGACAGACTTCCCGTCGACCTTAAAATTGAAGGGATCGGCGTCTCTGGCCCACTGGGACATCACCAGTACTTGGATCTTGGCTCCTGATACCACCATTTTGTGCTGTCGGGTCCACTTCATGAGGGTGCCAGCAGCAGCTTTATTGCGCCCGGTCCTTGGCGACTTGGATGTTGTTGCCCGTGCAGAGAGCCGCCGTATCATCGGCGTACATGTAGGGGAGCATCCGGGAACCGCGCAGAGTGCGTCTACCAGCCGAGCCGCCCATACAAAATAAAACTGGCGATAAGACACTTCCTTACGGCAGGCGAGTTCGGAAAATGCGCTCACTGGAAAGCACACCATTTAGTTCCACCTGGACTCTTCGGTCCCGGAGTCACTGCCAAATCCAGGCCACCGTGCAATTTGACAGCCCCATCTACAGCAGGCGAACGCGTAGCAGGTGGTGGTCCACTACGTCGTACGCGTGCGCGAAATCAAACGCGACGAGGACGTATTTCTGCGCGGTCTGTCCATCGGGAGGGCGGCTGTGTCTCGATTTGGGCATGCACAGTGCACGCTCACCTCTTCTCTTAAATGAGTCCTGAACTTGAAGGCGATGGTTGATGGTATAAGTGGATGGTCAGTGACAAAATATACTCGTTTTATCAATCTGAATGGTCTTTTCACTTCGATCTGAACACTGCACATGATCATTAAACGCGCAAATTACAGCCAATAAACGAAAAAAAGTTATCAATTTATCAAGAGAGTACTTGGACACGTTGAAACTGTTTTTTTTATTCTAGAAGGGCCCATTTATGTCACAAATCACAAATGCCTATGGCATGATCTATTTCAGCATTCAATCACATGGCTACCGTAATTCTCTTAACACCTCCGAAATTTCACGCACAAGAGCAATTCTCCCATGCTGATGAATTGAAGAATATAGATAAAGGTCGATGGAAAATGCCCACATACTTCATTCTGTGTTTATCCTAACGTTTCAACTTCCCTTATATCTCCTTGAGTCTGCCATCTGGTTCAAACATTATTTTTTAGGAGCTATTAATAATGTGGGTTAAAGTCCGGCTTGTGTTTCCTACAACTTAAAAGCTTTTCCGCTGAGGTAATTTTCTTGGACAGCGCACAGGCCAGGTTCACACTCGCTGCGATTATTTTCAATGTCCTCTCACCATTATCTTACGAATCTTGGCCACGTGGAAAGACAAAATGATGCTTATCATATTTGATATTAAAATAAACTTAACCCCTCTTCACTAATAGAAAAATCCCCAGATATGTACCTTTATGTTCAGCTGTTGCATCTTCCCAAGTGTCTTGAATTTCTCCATGACCTAGTGGCAGTTACAGATTTTTCAAGAGGTGCCGAAAAAAGTGTGGACTGAACTGTTTAGCAATTCATTGTTTCAAATATCACGCCAAATAGGCATCTTGCTTGGCTGGTACAAACTGTTATGGCTGGGAGAGGGTGGGATAGGACGTTGTTAAAAATACGATCCACCAATATGACGGCAACCGAAAACCGAATACCATAGGCGCCCTTTGGGTGAAAAGTTAATGGTAAAGTGCCCACTTTGAGGCTCCGCGTTTCCCCCCCCACCTTACTAAAATTCTAGATCCGCCCATACGCGGATCCAGGGGGCAAAGGGGAGGGGCAGATGCAGCCCCCAATCGATCCTCGGCGCCCCCTGAAATGGTCACGGCGCCCCCCTGAAAGGTCGATGGCACTCGCTTGAAGTGGCGCTTCCCACTCTCCCCCAGGATGCGAAATCGGTGCTCACCGATAGGATTTTACGCCCACCTGGTAGGTTTTCCGGTCAAAAGTGGCGCCCCCTGCTCCGGATGGCGCCCCCGGGAAGGTGCTCCCCTCCGATTGGCAATCCTGGATCTGCCTATGGATCCGTCACTGTTCAAGAGCAAACAATTCACAGGAAAAGCAGGAAGATATCAAATGTTAGTGGGGAGTGGTGCGGCCAAGATAATTGATGATGCTAACAAATTGTTTAGTTATGTGGATAAAATAATTGGGTCGCCACACGGGATTGGAAGGGGACTCCTGCCTTCTTATGAGATGGGCAGTGTGCTAAAAATATATCGTCAAGTCAATATCAAATTATCAACATTTAGTTTTATACAGTGCACTGTTCACTGCAGTGATACAAGAGTGCTCTGTCCTTTTTCTGTGGGTTTATGACACCCGGTAGGGTTCGTTTTAGCCTCAAATATGGTTTTTGTGGTATTTATTTGGCCATTTGGCCGCCCCGGTTGCTCGGTTGGTAGAGCGTCGGGCTCCGGCCCGCTGCTGAGAAGCATGCAGTGGCAGTGCATGTCCAGGCTTGAGATCGGTTCCCCTGAGACGCTCCGGCGCTCAATCGTTTGCCCGACGTAGGTCGGCTGGCAACTGACTGATGAGAGGGTGACCTGAGCGAGGCGGCCATCCCTGTGCTTTGTGGGAGGTTAAACTTTGGCTTCTAAATCAACCCTTCATTGTGGGCGTTACTCGTTCGGGTGGTGGGGTCGGGGTCTCCGTGACAAGTCCCTTGAGGACTTTAATGAGACTCAGACTCCAACAGCCGCACTGGGAAGACCTTGGACGAAATTTATAAAAAAACAAGATTTTTTAGTGCAAATACAATTTGAACCTTTTGGCCTTTTCGCAAACCCGGTTTGGCCTTTTTCCGTTGAAAAAACCCGCAGTCCTGGGCAGCATCTCTAATCTTTAGAATATGGAATAACAAAAATTAGGAGACATTTTTTAACACTAGCACGTCTAAATTTTATTAACGCCTCCCTCCAAATGGGGGTTTGATCCCCCGAAGACATTATAATGGCCAGCACAAGAAAATCTCCACCGCCCCCCTCAACTGAGTTTTCCTTAAAAAATGTTCTGCTGTCCTTTCCAGGGGGCGCCTTTCCTATCCATGGGTGCTTATTCTTTCCAGAGGGGGCGCCTTTGCTCTCGGAGGGGGGCGCCTTTTGCTATCCAGTGATGCCTGTGCTAACCAGGGGGTGCATATGATATCAAGGGGCGCCGTTGATCTTCTTCGGAGGCGTCTCTGCTGTCCAGGAGGCGCCTGCGCTATCCAGGGGCACCTATGCTATCCAGAGACCCGGATCCTTTACTCAGGGGCGGGGGCCGCCTTTTGCTGTCCAGGGGTGCCTGTGCTAACCAGGGGCGCATATGCTATCCCGGGGTGCCGTTGCTCTTCTTTAGGGGCGTCTCTGCCGTCCAGGGGTGCCTATGCTATCCAGAGGGTGTGTTCTGTCCATGGGGCGCTTTTGGTATAAAAGGGCGTATTTGCTGTTTTGGGGGCGCCTATCCTATCCAGAGGGCGCCCCTGCTGTCCAGGGAGCGCGATTGCTATTAAAGGGAGCTTATGATATCCAGAGGGGTGCCTTTGCTCTATGGGGGAGGGGGCGCCTCTTAGTGTACAGGAGTGCCTGTGCTAACCAGAGGGCGCCTATGCTATTCAGGGGCGTCGTTACTCCTCAATTGGGGGTGCCTTTTTCTGTCCAGGGGCGCCTCTGCTGTCTAGAGGTCGCCTTTGCTATCCAGAGGGGCGCTTTTACTCAAGGGGGTGGGCACCTTTTGCTGTCCAGGGTGCAGCTTTGATGTCAGGAGGCGCCATTCATATTTGAAAGTGTATTTTATTTTACACAGAGGGTACTACCCCTTCAGACAGGCGATGTGTCTGATTTTCTCTTGACCGGCCGGGGGCGCCGGCAAAATCCGGGGGTGTCACCCAAATCCGTGAGGGCCTCCCCGTACGATGTCAAAACCAGGTGTGCAAAAATATACTATTGTACACCATCATTTTTTCAAGGTGTGCAACTGCACACCCTGTCCTGCGGAATCCGCCGTCCCTGCCGCCGTTGTTCTGGGAAGGGGGGGTTTCTCTCTTACCTCTCCAGGGGGCGCCTTTCTTATCAAAGGGCGCCTATGTTGTCCAGGGGGCGCCTTTTCTCTGCGGGGGGGCGCCTTTTGCTGTCAAGGGGTGCCTGTGCTAACCAGGGGGCGCATGTGATATCTAGGGGCGCCGTTTCTCTTCTTCGGAGGCGCCTCAGCTGTCCAGGAGGCGCCTACGCTTTTCAAGGGCGCCTATGCTATCCAGAGGGGCGCATTTACTCAAGGGGGGCGCCTTTTGCTTTCCAGGGCGCAGTTTTGATGTCAAGGTGCGTCATTCATGTATGAACATGTCTTTTTCACAGAGGATCCTACCTCTTCAGGTAGGCGGTAATTAGGCTTGATTTTCTCTGACCGGCCGGGGGCGCCGGCTGAGGCCTGGGGGGGGCGCCTCCTGGACAAAGCCAAAACAAGTGGTGCAAAAAGATACTTTTGCACCACTTGAAAAAAAATCGAGTGGTGCAACTGCACCACTTGCACCCTGGAATCCGCCGTCCCTGCATTTTCTAAATATTTTCCGACCATCTGCCCCATTTAGTTTTAAAAGAATTCTGAAGGTTTCAGAAACCCATCATGAACCTTTCTGGAGATATTCCAGGAAATGAACAGAGGGCAGAACGACCACCACCCCCCCCCACCCTTCCGTTATCTCCCGTGACAGGGATAGGGTTCAAGATGCTTTTATAACCGTACAGATTCAAAGATACGGAAGCAGTACCAATGCCTTACATAGCATATTCAACGCCTGGGAGTTCATTTATAGCAATGTTCAGTAAATATGGGAGCTGACGTAGGATATGACACACCGTACCACAAAACACTCCCCTGATGTTCGGACATAGTTTTGAACATTGTAAGGTATCCTTCCACGTCCAACCTAATATTTTAGCTTCAACTATCTAATTTGGAGCATGAAACATAACTCTGCCCAAATAAATATCGGGAGACTGAGCCATGCGCGACGCCAGGAATCACAACAGGCTGCGAGGCCCCGAGGCTGCGGGGCGCGCCGTGGGTGGCCTCTGACCGTGCGTCCAGTTCGCGTGGGGTCGCTGGCAGTGCGAGCACTCCCGCTGCACTGTCCAGGCGGGGGCGACTGTCGCGATGGTTGAAGCACTCTGGTCTGGAATGCGATGTGAAGATCTGAGACTTACTCCGATAGCGATGAGGCTTGAAATGTTGTATGGACATACTTTCTCTGTTACAAGGGTACCGAAAGGGATTAGGTACATAAGAAATTTGAATTTTCCAAAACGCAAACATTTTTAATCGCAAATGTCTAGGTATAGCCAAAACGTGACGAAAGGCTGCAAGGCTTCTTCACCAATCGCGTGAAAATGTTAGGAAGCTCTTCTCTCCGTTGAGTACACAGTTCAGTGTGACTCAACGTATCGACCATAGTAAGTGCATGTCTGTTGAACATCATTCATGGATTTATTTATGAGCTGTGACTTATCAGCACCGTGCCGACAGACTCGCATTAGACTGGTGAATCACTTGCTGGTTAAAAGCAGCTTCAATAGTGGAGCTTCAGCCGTCCCCAAATGTAGGATCTATCTGTTTCATCGTTCAACTCCCGTCCATGTGTTCGCAATATTCTGGCGTCAAGTGCTGGGCATCTGCATGTTGCAGCCCACCTTTGTAGTTTTAAATAGCCCCCGAGGGAACCACGACAAATGTTTCACTCTTCAGCCAGTTTAGGTGGCTCGCAGGGGCACAGTGAGTCTGCTATTTGTTGGGTTTTATAACGTCTCTTTGGACTAATTGAGTTGGGCTTGGGAGCACTGATTTCAGAAGATAAAAATTCCCGGGCAATGCACTTTTTTATTTCTCTTGGGAATAGTTACAACATGAAAATGGAGAGGAGTTGGGTCCTTAACACGCGCATTGACGGGGGGGCGGGTACCCACCCCCTCCCCTCGGGTTTTCGGAGATAGTAGAAAAACGGCGGCGCTACGCGCCGCCGTACTTGGCATACCTTTTCCCTCATCATTTTGACAACTTCTGTGAAAATTTTAAGGTTAAGTCATCACAGGTCAGGTCACCAGTACAGGTCAAGTGACCCGACCTCAAAAAAAGTTTAAGATAGCATAAGTCGGAGCAGGGTGAACTTATCCGATTGAAACTCATATCACATAATGGCCCTACCAAGTTCTCTAACATATGTTCCGGTATTTTTGATATCGATGACCTAAGGTCAGGTACGAGGCATGACCTCTCCATTGGAAATACATGGGAAAATTGGTTTTTACAGAATAACTCAGTAACGGGTGGTGATAGAGCATTTATTTTAGCTGCATTAGACTCGCCTGGGCTTTGCGGTTCTAATGATATGCATTTTATATAATTTGACCTTGACCTGACCTCAGGTCAGGTCAAATCCTTCATTTGACCTAGCAAGGTCAAATTATATATCATTCGATTCGGCTTGCTAAGAGGATTCATATAGTTTAAGTCGTTTTGCTCTATCTTTACTTGTTCAGATGTAATGGCCGAAAAACTGAATTTTACATGTTATCCCTATGACGGGTATGTTTTGACCTCTCGTGACCTTAAATGTGACCTGACAAAAAAATGGTTCAAATGTTTTCGATGGAGAAGTGGATGGGCAGCCCAACGCCGTTTACCGTTTTTCGCTAACTACCGTGGTTCTCGAGATCTTAGGGAGGGCGGGTACCCGCCCCCCGTCAATGCGAAGGTGGCTCAGACCCCCATCAATGCGCGTGTTAAATATTTCATCTGGCCTTTCTCCTGTACAGCTCACTCCTGAGCTTACAGCTCAGGAGTGAGCTGTAAGCTCAGGAGTGAGCAGGAGCTGCTGTAGGGTGGATAGGTCAGGCAATAAGTTTGTATCCGAAAGCCAAGCATGTATCTAACTATTTGTTTGACTTATTAGCACCGTGATGACAGGCTTGAATTAGACTGGTGAATCTTGATCTGGTGAATCTTGAATCTGGTGGGAAGCTTGCGGGCTTCGCTACCCCTAGGTGTGCAAACAAATCCAGGCCTGCAGTTTGGGGAGCTAATGGTTCGAAATTGGAATAAGGAAATTTTTTGCATGTTATGACTTAACCTTCGCCCGGGTGGGGGTCTTTTTAGACCCCCCCTCGGCTTTTTCCAAAGTGACCAAAAAACGGCAGCGCGCAGCTGCCAAACTTGGTCTAGCTGTTCCCTCATCATCTTTTCATCTTTCCTAAAAATTTTGGCTCAAGGTCATATCAGGTCAGGTCACCAGGCCAGGTGAAGTGACCTCACCTCAAAAATACTTAGGACCGCATAGCTAAAAGAAGGGTTAATCGAGCAAGTTGAAACTTATACCACATATTGGGCCCACCAGGAGCTACAACATTTGTTCCGGGATTTTTGATATTGGTGACCTAAGGTCATGTGCAGAGCATGACCTCCCCGTTGTCAATACATGGAGAAAATCACGAAATGAGCTTTTCTCAGTAAGTATGGATGGAATCAACTTCAAACATCGGTTGCGACTTGCTCTTAGCTCAATTCTGAAGCTGATACCAAAGTTTTTGACTTGTGACCTTTAAAAGGTCACCTTAGGTCAAATAAGCATTTTTTGGTGTTTTTCTCTATAAATTTTGAATAAAATAAGATAGAGCTTTTATTTTGTCACCAAAGTGTTTGTATAGTCACTGGAAGTCCAATGATATACATCATGACTATACCCGGTCAAGTTGGGTCAGACCGTTGACCTGGGTCAGGTCAAATTCTTAAATTTGACCTGGCATAGCAATATTATATATCATTCGATTCGTATTGACGAGAAGATTGCAATGGTGCATAAACTATGGCTGTATCTTGTTTGGTTTGGAAGCTATTAGCGAAAAAGTAAACGCCCTTATGCATGGGTGGCTATGGACATTCCTATGAATATGCCCAATATTTAGTGACCTGTAGCTCTCTAGGCTTTGACCTGACACGAAAATAAATGCCACTATAATGAAAGCGCATCTCAAGAGCTTTCGAATGGCTTTAAAAAAGTGTTTCTAGCTATCATAGTTTCTGAGATATATGAGGTTTTCTTAGTACACCTCATATTAGCGATTTTGACCTATTTTGACCTCTGGTGACCTTGATATTGACCTGACAAGAAAAATGACTGAAGTATTTTCGATATCATTTTCGAAGAGCTTTCGATTGCCGTTTTGCGCTTTTTTCTAGCTCTCTTAATTTTTTAGATCGTGGGGGTCTTTTTAGCCCCCCCACCAGGGCGAAGGTGGCTCGTACCCGCCACCGGGGCAAGGGTTAAGTACGATGAGAGCTGGTATTCGCAGTAACTAAACTGGAGCGTTCATATCCGGTTGTTGCTCACAAAATGCAAAAATATCAGACCATACAGGAGATAGCTTTGTTTTCTTACATATTTTCGGGACCGTAACTCTGCGATTATCTATCTGTGTCTGCTAGTGCGTTTGCACTAAAGTTTAGCAGATTAAGATATGTGAAACTTTAAAATTCAGAAGCGATTCGTGAGTTTTTGCGGATAATGGCAGTTTTCCAGATCATCAAGCATTCTCAAAATTATTTGCAGCAAATAATCAACGAATGACTTTTTTCAATTCAATAAAGCTATGATCAATGAGAGCAAAATATATTCTCATGGTCTGCACTTACTGTATTACACAGGCGCGGCGGAAAAGCAAAAAGAGCCGTCCGTTTCCATCCGTAATGACATATGCCAACTGGAACATAATGGGCCGCTAATGGTGCTGGATTTTTTCTGCGGGACCCTCCCCTGCGTCGACAGTACTTTATTTGCGGTATCCGCCGACCAGTCTCCATGCGCCGCGTCGCTTACGATAGTCGCAAAAAGTGGCGCGGAAATTAGTGCTGGCAGCTGCGCCGCATCGGTAGCTATCGCGCCACGCCACGGCGCTGACGCGTCACATACGTCACTGGAGCGCGAATACCAGGCCCGTCAGCTGATAGCTGCCGCCCGTTCCTCTGTCGCTGAATGGTAATTACGTTAAAATCTGATAGCGCTTTGAGCGCAGGATCGCTGTTGGGAGTGTTTGTTCAACTACAGTGGGTTTACGGGGATGTAGTCAGGGGCGCAGCCAGAGCTTTGGTATGGGGGGCACACCAACTTTGAGGGGCACCCCGGGGAAAAAGGGCACTTTTAATGTAACCTAAAAACTTACTACATCTATGTTTATATCATTTTTTGAGCATCTTTGGTTCAATAAAAAGGCAAATAAATCATTGACGGAGAAGGAAAATGCGATTAAAACCGAAAAAGGAAAAAATATCACCAAAATGTCATGGAAGTAGCCAAAACACGACTGTTTTGGATAGATTTAAGGTCAAATCAGCCAACTCATGCATGTTCTTAACATCAGAGAAATCAGCGGAGCATGTAGTATATGTTACAATGTGCAGGTTAAGGCATATTGGAGTCAAAAATTTATTTGTTATGCCCACTGGTTTTGTCGCGACGAGTGAGCCCTGGCTGAACGCGGATTAAGTTCCTTGCCTCCCACAATCGCCGTGGGACGAGGAATGGCATAGTGTATTTGGAAGAACACATTTTTGCTGCCGGAAAAGTTTGGGAGATACCTTTTGAATGCGTTTATTAAGTTCCATATTCTCAAGGGTCGGTCCCAGTTAAGAGTAAATAAAAGGTGAACAGGCCTGTGGCTTGGATGGGGATGGTGTGACAGGGCGTAAAATTGTGAAAATTAGTTCTTCATTTAAATTAATTAGTAGAAATCCTGGTTTAGGGACTGTGCTCTGAGCTTAGGGGCACATGCCTTTTTATCATCCATTCCCAGAATCCACCAGTATAATAAGCAACTTATATAACCAGGGGTGCCTAGGTATCACAATCCGTTTTAGAGATACCTCATTCCTCGTTAGCTCCGTTTTACAAGTGGAGTTTCCATTGTGTTCTTATTCCCCATCTATTCAAGATTAGCTTTGGGGCCCCCAAGTGTGGATCAGAGACCTCCAGAGCAGCTTCCCCATCCCCCAGTTTTGCCTCCAGGGACTAGTCTAGCTCAGTTACCCCGCCCCAAAATGATAGGAGTTGGCATTGTGTTCTTATTATCCGTCTATTCAAGACCACCTCAGGGCCCCTGATGTAGATCAGGGCCACAGAGCAGCTCATGCTGCACCCAGGGACTAGACTAGCTTATTGGTCCCAGAGATGAGGTCATCAGACTAGCTCAATGGGCCACAGATAGGCTCATAGGGCCTTAAACCAGTTCAAGAAGCCCCAGAACAGTTTAAGGCGCTAGATCACCTCAGGGGGCCTCAAGCCAACTTAAAGGGCTCTCAAAAACTCAGCGCACAGACCAGATCAGGGTACCCTCAGAACCTAAATCCACTCTTGGGCCCCAGATCAGCTCTTGGGGCCCCAGATCAGTTCAGGGGCCTCAAGTCAGGCCAGGGGGCAAGATCAAGTCAGGGGCACTAATTCAGCTCAGAAATCCCTCATTAGCTCGGGGCCCAAGCAGTTCAAAAGCCCCAGAGCTGCTCAGGGAACACCAGATGCCCATAGGGCACCAGATCAGCTTCGGGGACAATCAGATCAGTGGTCCCCGACCAGCTCGGGAATACCAGATCAAGTCAGGAGGCACTTAATCGGCTCAGGAGCCCTCCCTATACCATCTCAGGGGCCCTCATCAGCCTCTGTGGGCCCAGCTCAGCTCAGGGCTTTAGAGCTGCTCATGAAATCACGTGAGGAGGCCCAGATCAGCTTAAAGGATACCAGATTAGCTCAGGGGCACCAGGCTAGCTCAGAGAGCATCAGATGGGCTCAGGAGGCACCAGATCGACTCAGGGGCATTAGTGCAGCTCAGGTGGCACCAGATCGATCCGCTCGGGGGCCAGATCAGCTCCCAGCCCCCCCAGACTATGGCAGGAGCCTAACTCAGCTCAGGGAGCAACATAACAGCTCAGGGGACACAAGGTGGGCTCAGGGCCTACCAAACTAGCTCAGGGGGCACCAGGCCATCTAATGAGATATCAATAATCAGCTGAGGGGACACCTAACCAGCTGAAGAGGCACCATATTGACTTAGCAGACAGAATCAACTTGGGGAGGCATGAAATAAGCTCGGGGGCCCGAATCAGCTCAAGGGGCACTAAATCAGCTATTGGGGCACCTAGCAAGCTCGGAGGCATTAGACTAACTCAGAGGGCGTTATATAGGTTCAGGAGGCACAATCATTTGCTCAGTGGGGCACTCAATTGACTCAGGGGCACCAGATCAGCTTAGAGGGCAAGTAATCAGCTCAAGGGCCAAGACCAGCTAAGAGGCCACGAGATGAGCTCAAGGAGCACCAGATTAGCTTCACCCGTACGATTATTGGCGGCGATGAGGCATTAGGTGGACACATACTAGGTGCCCATACTCTTCTCGGGTGTTTGGAAAGGCGACAGAATGCCCTAGCTGACCGAAAAAGGTATTACGTTGTCCAACAATAGTTTCAATCGCTACATGTGGTCCAGTTACATCTAGGTTCAACGGCGTATGGCACTAAATTTCGAGCGGCACGGCCCAAATTGGGTACACCACCTGGTAATCAAAAGGACACTCCGGCAGTGATGGGGGCACGTGCCCCATGTGCCCCCTGGCTGCACCCCTGGACAGTAGAGCGACTCCGGGAGGCATTAAATAAGTTCAGGGGGCCCCGGATCAGCTCATGAGGCACTAAAACAGCTAATAGGACACCAGGCAAGCTCGGAGGCATCAGACTAACTTAGAGAGCATTATAATTAGAGAGAGCATTATAAATTAGAGAGCATTATATAGGTTCCGAAGGCACAATTATTTTTTCATGGGGGCACCAGATTGACTACAAGGGCATCAGATCAGCTCAGAGGGCACATGATCAGCTCCAGGGGCCATAACCAGCGCTCAGGGGGCACCAGATGAGCTCAAGGGGCACCAGATTAGCTCCGCCCGTACGATTATTGGCGATGCTGAGGCATTATCTGGAAACAGATTGCGTGCCTATACTCTTCCCGGGTGCTTGGAAAGGCGACAGAATGCCCTAACTGACCAAAAAGGCACATAACTTGTCAAACAATAGTTTACATTGCTAAATGCAGTCTAGTTCCATCTAGGCCCAACGGCGTAGGACACTGAATTTCGAGCGGCACGTCCCAAAGAGGGTACACCACCTGGCAATCAAAAGGGCACCCCGGCACCGATGGGGGGGCACGTGCCCCCTGTGCCCCCCTGGCTGCGCCCCTGGATGTAGTTCAAGTTTGAAACAGGCGGTCATTGGGTAAGCCTAAGCATTATTTAGCGTGGTTAGAGACATAATGGCAGAGACCTGGTTGGATACCTCTTCACGATTCAGAGAGGATATTCTGAATGGACTTGGGAGACACTGATGTGCAGAGTCATGGATGACTTAAAGGAAATCTGACTCCTTCATAATGGGATTTGAAGTGAGATAGCCAAGTGATAGAGCATGCCAAGAAACCACTTGAGCGAACCATTTGTTATGTGTCTTACTGTTTGCAGAGAAAAAGGGTAAAAAGTCACGGCCTATCAACCCCGTATTCCCTGGGTGGTCCCATGGTATGAGAAAGCCTTGGTATCGTAACATAATGCTTAAGCTCCACTGAGTGGACAAATATTTATTGCTTGGACGTCTTTAACCTTCGCCCCACCGGGGCCATCGATGCCCCCTAAGTTTTTTTCGCGATAGCAGAAAAACAATGAGACACAGCAACGTGGTTAAGGGCTCTATCTCTTACCCCATTATTTTCCCATCATCCCTGAAATTTTTACCCCGGGTCACCCAAGGTCAGGTCACCAGACGAGATCAACCAAGGTCACCTCACTTCAACTTTTGAGCTCTATAAGAGCTACATTTATTAGTCGATAAATTTGAAACTTCCTACACTTCATGGTCCCTCCAGGGTCTACAAGGTGTATATCTGGGATTTTTCGATTTCGCGACCTGAGGTCAGGTCACGACGTGACCTCTCCCATTGAAAAAACATGGGGAAAAGCTGTCTTATGATCTAAAAGTCCCAAAAATTATTGCAAATGCTCAGACTGCTCAGAACAGCATTCTTCGACACTCTTTTACGGATCCAATGGGTAATATTTCCCTTTGACCTCTCCAAGGTCATCCTAGGTCACTTGGGGTCAAAAACAGGATTTTGACAATAACTTTTGACCTAATTAAGCTAGAGCGCTGAATTTAACACCATCGTGTATTTCTCATCACTGGATTTCATTTGATATACGGCAATGTCACTTTCTAACTTTTCGTGACCTCAGGTCGTATTCGGTCACGAGGTGACCTCTGGAGGTCGAATCACTGGTGAGAGGTCATTATGTTCTACATAGCGGAAAAAGGTTTGGTCTTTTCCTATCAAATGTGCTTTACCAGATCTCAATAGTTCTAATGGCATAAGAGTTATGCCCAGTTTGCTTGAGCATTGCATATTTGAGTGAAAATGGCCTATCGTGACCTAACTTGACCTCTGGAGTTCAAACCATTGACCTGGGCGCTTAAACATGTGAAGTAATTTCTTACTGAATTCACCTGAGCTTTCAAATGCACTTCGCAGATTTGCGCTAACCCTTATATGTTCGGAGTTAGAGGGGCCATCGATGCCCCGGTGGGGCGAAGGTGGCGCCGGACCCTCGGTGGGGCGCGGGTTAAAGCCTACGTGCTAAATGGACGTTTAGTGCTGGCGACTATAGATGGGTATAGCTTTCTTGAATAACTAGTTTTAAACGTGAAATGTGTGTACGTCGTACGACAAATAGTCGAAGCTAATTTTTCGGTGAAAAGAAACCTTATTTTTACTATTATCAACACAAATATGTCCCGAAAACTACTCCAGTCTGAAAATGCAGCAAGGTATCACACTCCCTTTAAGCTGGCAACGTCTGAACTCATATTTGACAAACAATGCACCCACCCGGAGGGGGGGCTGGGGTGCTCCGGTCTGACCTCTACGATCCTGGGAATCGGTGGTGAAACCGAAAAATCGGAATGTCGCTTAAGTTTTTCACTCTTGAACCAACTTTAAACCACACCCGTTGATGTGCGCGTCGCACGGGATGCAAATGGGTCAAATTTAGACTGATTTGGAAAATCTGATTTAACCTGGAAATCATTATATCTCGAAAAAAATACAAGGAAATAAATATGATTCGCATTGGCCCAATCATTCGAAACATGTGCAGCGTAACCTTTGCGGCTCGGATTTAACGACGCCCCGATTACAAATATTATACGGGGTCGTCAACTTTCGCCCTGTTGGGAAGGATGTGGGGGATTAGATCAACTTCTTCAGGGGCTCTGCCGGGACTTGAACCTGGAACTCATGGCTGATAAGACAGGGACGGTATCCACCGAGCAATGCATCTCCCGTAGCGTGGCTTTATTAGGTCAGGGTAAGGTCTCTATGACAATAAAGGCTTTTCAATGTCAGTTTACATATAGTTCAAATCTTCAGATAATCTTAAGATCACAGTGATATCAAGCTGCATCTTGTTTTGTTCCAAAGTTATAGAAGCGAACGGATTAGGATAACGTGACATTTTGTGGCCTCAGGCGACCTCATCTGATTTATTTGACTTCCCAAAAGCTTTCGAATGATGTTCAGAAACTTTTAAAAGCCAAAGCTTTCGAATGATGCTTGATCTTGCTTTTCTAGTGACCGGGCTACGCCCTGGTTTGGTTTGCCTTATCTTAGCGCCTTGGTGTGTGTTCTGAAATGACATCACAACTCATTGACCTGAGTTGCCCGGATTTCAGCTTTCAACAAGTTGTTAGATTGGTTACCAGGCAGGTATACAAAGCAACGTGTCCCTCATTTTTCATTCAGAGAATACGTAGTCAGGAGGCGGGGCGCGGGGGGGGTGGCTGTGCCTCGATTCCATGGCCCGGGTGCTTACACATGCGTGTGACGCGCAGAATACATCTTTTTAACTGAAAATGAAACAACCATCAGCAATTGATTGTGATAGTTTGCTCTCAGAGCTTTCATCGGGGTTTTCTCCCAACTTTATCATGAGTACAGCATGTATAGTGTGAGTATGGGTAGTTTTGATGACATCGGGAAGAGTATTTCGGTGTTTCGTGTGCGCTTAGAATGGGGAACAGGGGTGAGTGGGAAGGGTATAGTAAGGATAAATAATGTGTCTTGGTGAATGCTGCTTGCGGAGGCAGCTCTATATTTAAATTCATTATCCGACAGCGTGGTGACATCTGTTGTATAATTTCTTCATTTGTACTGAGTTCGTGTGGTACAAATACACGTTGAGATTTTAACGTTAACGTTGCAGCTTTACAGTTGGGGCTTCAACTGAGACCGCAATGTGAGAGAGCACGCCGAAGAACCTAAAGTTTGACGTTTCCTTTGTTTCAGGTGTAACAGTTGGCAGTTAAACAGCGTGTATTCAGAGCGGCCGCCGGTCCCGATCCTGTCCTGGCCCTGCGCAGGCCCTCGTCACTTCAGAGCTGCCGCCGCCAGCCATTAGCACCGCAGGGGGCAGCCGTGCACGTAAAGTAGTGCGCTCATGAAGCGCTATTGCTCCGTTAAGGTTGAGCTCTGAGAGAGGCCGAATATGAAACCAGGGGTTCGGTGAATGCTCAACGCGACGAATAGCTCAGTTCAAATGTGCTGGGGGCGTCATATTTCATCTATTTACGACCGTAGTCGTTTCATAACCAGCATGACAAGGCATAGTCGGTTTGCAGGGCGTAAGGTGTTTACAGATAAAACATATCCAAATGGAGCAGGAACACTATGGTTACG
The DNA here is from genome assembly GCA_034440635.1 of Lepas anatifera. Lineage (NCBI taxonomy): Eukaryota > Metazoa > Arthropoda > Thecostraca > Lepadidae > Lepas > Lepas anatifera. Next base: position 17,132 of record JAOTON010001405.1, on the reverse strand, counting down.
CTTGAGATATGGCCAAGGCATTTCCGGAATGGGGATCAGTCCTGGTTTGAATCTGCGGTAACTGAGGAGGTGAGCTCGTGCTAAGATATCTGCAAGGAGAAAGAGGTAAAAACTTTTCATCTTGGCATTATTTATATCAAAATATCGCTTCTTCCTAATATAGATAAGTTAATCGTCTTTGTTTGGTACTTTTGTGCTCATATATCGCCCTGCAATACACACTAATCGTTTTTAAAAATATGCATGTGTGTCGCGCGAACGCAACGAGGGCTCTACCGTGTCACAACACACTTGCAAAAACGCAAAGTTGGTTTCAAAGGGTCGACATGGCGATGTACCAATTGTTTTTTTAATAATATAATTTTTTGTTCAAGTCGTTCCTAGTACGGCTGCTGGAGTCGGAGTCTCACTAAAGTCATCAAGGGACTTGTCACGGATACCCCGACCCCACCACCCGAACGAGCAACTCCCTCAATGGAGGGTCAATTGTAGCAAAGATATGGTGGATTAGAGAATAGTGTTGTATCGTAAGACATAGGTTCCGTGTTCAGGTCCCGGCGGGCTCTACTCAAGTGTGATCTGATCCCCATAAAAACTCCCAACAGAATTCCTGTTCACACGCAACGGCATCAACCAGTTCTCACCCTCGGTAAAAGTCGGTCATTTACGTTGCCAGGGCTGCCTTTTGGGGGGGGTGGGGAATTAAGCCGGAAGATTGGGCTACAACACGAATAGTTGTGTTTTTACTCCACTTCCATCTTTTTAGAACTTTTCTTTTAGACTTAACTTCCATCTTTTCAGGAAACAAAATCCAATGTTGCTTTTAAACATCACTTGTCTTGTTGCTTGACGCGCGCTTGGCAGAAAAATCAAGCGCGCGTCCAGCATCGAGATGAGTGGGGAGGGGGGTAAAGGCATCACTCGATTTGCTGTTCTAAAAAGATTGAGCTTGAGTTCCGGAGAAAACAACAGCTATTCGTGCTATAACCCAATCTTACGACCCCCCTCACACATCAGAAAAGCCAAGCCTGGCATCGCGCATGTTTTTCAGCCAACTAGGCTGGCCAATAACGCCGCTTGTGTAAATGATGCTAGATTGAGCAATGGCGATGCTGCATGACCTTTCAGGGTTTGTGTTTCAAGATATTGCGTGTTTATTTCAGGGGCCTGAACCTCGCAAATGTTTTGGAGGAATTGGGAGGCTGTTGGAGAGTGATGAGATCGATGACCCAGAAGAGGACGGTGAAGTCATGTCCCTCCTTATCTCACTACCCTACAACCACGGTGGTGACCCAGACGAGGGCTCCCGTGCCGACTAGACCGCGCATTTCGGTAACGTACCCAAGTTCTTATTAAATGCTCAAGTTGGCTTCAGTAGGGCTGCTCTGGAGTCCTCCATGAAAAAGTCTGATGTGAGGTTTTCAGATTTCTTGGACAGGAGAAACTAGGTAATTGGATTTAAAAAACTTTCCCATCTATGGACATTCAAGATTCATTTGACTGTCTTTGACTTTCCAATGCCTTTTTTCGTGATCATTTCAGCCCAAATTATACATGGTATCCTTACCTCCTTTGCATGGTAAGTGTAGGGCGCTGGGGCAGCCTTAATGTTCCAGGTAAAATAAATTCGGAAACTGCTCTCGATAATGCAGGCGGAGTTGGTGGTCCAGAAATGAGTCCAGTTGGCTCGTGATAGTCATGCTGTTGAAAAGTAAAAGAGGTCTTGCAGTGGAGCTGTGGTGATCTACCCGCTGCCAATGCGGAACGATGGTAGCCGTATAAGGCTATTACCGCGGATGTTCCGCACAAGCTGCGTTGAGTTTGTAAACTTGTTAAAGTCAACTATGCTAAAGAGCATCGGATTTTGTCGTCCAATGTTTACCAACACACCGGCTATATAACAATCGGTCTACCAATGCGACTAGTTATACTGTGTCGAAGGGGAAAAGGGAACGAACAAGGGCTAGGAAAGGACATCGAGTCTCGCCCCAGGGAGGGCTTGACCAACGACTTTGCTCATCGCGATGAGTCACCTGATCGATCCGAGCGCTTGCACTAACCGACTGTCCCGACCAGACTCCAGAGCATTTATGCAAAAGTACCATCAATTATGCAGTGCAGAGGACAACCACTTTGAGCCCGAGGGAGATGCGCGTGCTGTTCGGTATTTTGCTGGTTTCTGGTTACCCCCAGGCGCCACCTCGCTTCATGCACCTATCACAGAAAACAGACGACAGGAGCTCATAAATTATAAACAATTGGTTAAGTTCTTTCAGGTTCGACTTTTCGGATCGAAGCCTGAACAAAATGGTCCGGGGGGTTGTCATGGAAACTCTGTCCCCACTATCCGAACGAGCAATTCCCGCAATGATGGGTTGATTTGGAATCCAAAGTTTAACGTCCCACGAAGCACAGCGACGGCCGCCCCACTCAAGTCACCCTCTCACCAGTCAGTTGCCAGCTGACTTACGTCGGTTCAATGTTGAGCGCCGGTGTGTCTCAGGGGAACCGATCCCAAACCTGGACATGCACTGCCACAGCATGTTCCTGAGCAGTCCACCAAAGCTAAACGCTCTACCAACTAAGCTACCGAGATGACAACTGCAAATTCAACACATCGTGCCCGATGCTGTGAAATAATGCTATTTCTATACGCTGGGGATAACCTGAGCTCGACTCAAAATGACTAATATCCTATCAAGCCCTGTTTTAGAACCTATTAATTAATGGTGTTTGAAATGTGGTCCTCAGTTGGACTATGCAAGATAGCCAGTGATGAAGTCATGGTGCCCTACTTTGGACATAATAAATCAAACAATTCATACGTGGAACATAAAAAAGATGGGGTCATAAAAACCGGTTTGTAATTTTTCCCATAGAATGCCTATAAATTAAGTACCTAACTGACATATTTGTGATTTTTCCTCCTCCTCACATGCAACGCTTCTTGACACTCATATGTAACGTTGATAACGATGAGGCTGACGCTCCCGGACCCCCCCATTACGTTTCCGTAACTTATGGACCAGGCCTCATGTTTTTTGCGTCAATATATATAATAGTAAGGCGCTGACTTTGGTAGCTGATCAGTAAAAAAAATGGTGTCGGTGTTTCTATATTTTTTTGGTTTGTTGTACTAGCTGGAGAATGAGCGTCCTGCAACCGATAAGACTATCGATTAGATATCGACAGAAGTGTCACCTCACTCCGATCGACCGAAGAAATACACCTTGGTAACCACTACTTAACAATAAACAATCCGTGCCGGCCGTTCATCTGATTTGTTAATCAGTTAGAAAAGACAGTTCGGGGAAGGGAAGAACATATTTGGATAGAGATGGGGGATCTGTAGCTGTTCTCTGGGACAACAGTGGTGTTGTTAAGTGTCCAATGCTCACGGCGCAGATCCTGTGCGGCGGGCAGCTGTGGTGCTCTGCCCCACAGTGCCAATTGACTATTGCTCATCTACATTGGCCCTTTTATCGCTACAACCAAAATTCGTTTGGCGTAGACCGGTCAGCCCGAAATTTCTCTTTCTAAAGCATGTTTACCAGAGTAGGACATGATCTATCCCTTTAGTCCATTCAACTTTGCAGTCAATAATGCCTACCTGCTTGCAAAGGTCAATATGATTTACAAGGTTTCACGTCTGATAACGTGCTGGAAAAATGGAAAGTGTTCGAACAACTGCGGATGAATCCGGGTAGGTGGGAAGCAATCGCTTCCACATCTGCAGATCGAATAAGAAGGTCAGATGCGATAGTTTAGGCCACCAGACCACATCAAGAAGTCAGCTGGTCGTCAATGCTAAGCTTCTTGTAGAAGCTAGACGGTGTATGACTGCGCAAAGTGAAGATTCGATCTCTCGGTCTCTCAAATGTGCCGGTCCTTCCATACATGGTGGATGATGTTTGCTCATTTACGTGAGCTCTGAATGATGCAGTCGTGACACGAGGTGGGAACTCCTGGCTCGACCGCTGCCACTGCTGTGTTTTTGTAACTATGCATTTTCGCACTTTGTTTTGGGGCTCTTGGGGCTGACGTGAAGATGCTTACTATTCTCATCTTTCATGTCACTAGGGCCATAATAGTTCAGTCAGTTTTGTCGCGCTTCGAGATATACGGTCATAGATGGGTGTCGTTTATCGCAATTTAACGCTACCTGCCAACTTACCATTATTTCTGCCTTCGCATTCATGCACTTGAACACAAGCCAGAACGCAGAAAGAATGTTCGCATGTACGCACCAGGCACTGCTCCATGATCATGACGTAAGGCGCAACCAGAAGCTGTGCAAGTGCACGCAGGGGTGCACTTTGAAGAATACAACAGTTATTACCTTCCTGGCGCATTGACGCACCGACCACCAGGGTCATACGGAGTCGCAAGCACGCACTTCCCCTGTGGAAAGGGTTTCCAGGGAGTCAAATCATTCCTTGCTCAGGGAATCTGTCGAGCTTTGAACCCTGTTCGGCAGCGTCGTAAGTTGATAGGCAGGCCACTGCACTTCCTTTTAGGGAACTTGTACATTGCATGTTGAAACTGTTATAGGTAGTTTTTATTTTCGGATAACGACTGTTTCTAAATGCTGGAGACCTGCATTGTTGACCAGTTACCTGCATAGAAGCGGTGATGCGTTTCTCAAATTGTTTACTGCACCCTATCAAGACCAAAAGCACTCGCAATCTCAGGGGTCTTCGAAGGGGTTGAGGTTGTATGGACCGTAGCTCAAGGCCCTAGGAGGGAGGGAATTTACGCTGTTGTCGTAGTGGTGGTGGAATCCGTAGCTGGTGATGACGACGTTGTGAGAGATGCAGTTTTTGGTGATGTTGTCGGAGGAGTTGCAGTGGTCGGTGTTGTAGTCGCAACAGTTGTAGTCGTAGGAGTCGTAGTTGTTGGTGATGTTGTTGGAGGAGTTGTAGATTGTGGTGTGGTGGTCGTAGGAGTTGTAGTTGTGGATGCTGTGGCCATAGGAGTTGAAGTTGTGGATGATACGGTCGTAGGTGTTGTAGTTGTTGGCGATCTGGTGTTTGGATTCATAGTTGGTGTCGCCATAGTGGTTGGCGTCGTAGATGGCGTGGTAGACAGTGTTGTGGTCGCTGACGTGGTGGTTGAGCTCGAAGTTGCTGGGGTTGTGGTTGTAGCCATTGGTGCCGCGGTGGTTGGAAGCGATGTTGTCGACTTTGCAGTGGCAGGGGAAGTGGAAGGTTCCATTGTAGATGTATCTTCTTGTTCCTCACTGCTGTCATGTTGCTCCTCACTGCTGTCTCCCTTGCTCTGCTTTGGTCGACAGTGACGTCGTCGGGATCGTCCTCCAGGTCCGTGAAGTTTGTGCTTCCGAGATTTACCTCCAGGACTGGGTCCTCTACGCCGTTTCGATTTCCCTCCTGGCATTTTCTCCATCTTGCCTTCATCTTCCATTGAATCTTCTTCAGACCCTGATTCACAGCTTTCCGATGGATGCGGATGTTTTCGCCCTGACTTTCCTCCGGGCGTCCTTCGTCGATGCTTCATAGGCGATCGCCTTCCCCTGAGTAGCTCAGCCTCCTCATATTCCTCACCACTGTCCTCCACCACAGTACCAGCGTCAGCGAGTCGCTCGCCAAGGTTCGGTAGGTGGCGTCGCTTCCTCTCGACCTCAGGTGACGCTGCTGCTGCGACTGAACGTGCTACAGAATGTGCTGGCTTTGAAACAGCAGGCGCGGTCCACAGCGACAATACCAGTAGTAGCGCTGGTAGCGCATAGCCTCGCAGCAGAGCCATGGTTGTACTAATCAAGGCTCGCACCGTCATGACAGCTTTATGTGGTGCCCGGAGGCGCCACACGAGATGGGCTTCCCTGCTCGAGAGCCATGGAATATTACAGTCTCATCCCGACGCGAATGTTCGGAACAAGTGTTAACACGCGCATTGACGGGGGAGGGGCAGGTACCCACCCTCCTCGAGTTTTTCGAAGAGAGCATAAAAACGGCGGCTCGTAGCGCCGCCGTACTTGGCGTACCTTTTCTCTCATAATTTTTACAACTTTTGTGAAAATCTTAAGGCTAGGTCATTTCAGGTCAGGTCACCAGTACAGGTTAAGTGACCTGACATCAAAAAAAAGTTTAAGATAGCATAAGTCAGAACAGGGTGAGCTTATCCGATTGAAAATCATATCACATAATGGGCCCACCGAGTCCTCTAAAATATGTTCTGGTATTTTTTATATCGATGACCTAAGGTCAGGTACGAGCCATGACCTCTCCATTGGAAATACATGGGAAAAATGGTCTTAACTGAATAATTTAGTAACGGATGGTGATAAAGTGGTTTATTCTAACTGTATTATATGTGCCTTGTCTTTGTAGTTCTAATGATGTGTATTGTATTTAATTTGGCCTTGACTTGACCTCAGCTCAGGTCAAATCCTTGATTTGACCTAGAAAGGTCATATTATATATAATTCGATTCGGCTTGCTGCGAGGATTCATATAGTTCAAATTTTTTTGCTCTATCTTTACTTGTTCAGATGTAATGACCAAAAACCTTCATTTACATATTATCCCTATGACGACATGTTTTGTTGACCTCTAGTGATCTTAAATATGAACTAAAAAAAATGGTTCAAATATTTTCGATGGAGAAGTGGATGGGCTACCCAACGGCGTTTACCATTTCTCGCTACCAAGCGTGGTTCTCGAGACCTTAGGGTGGGGTGGGGGCCAGGTATCCGCCCGCCCCTCCCCGTCAAAGCGAAGGTGGCTCAGACCCCGTCAATGCGCGTGTTAAACAAATGATGAGGTGGAAAAAGTAATAGCTATCACTTTGCTCTGTTGTTACCAGTCCACTATCCCCTATATTGCCCAAAAACGTAATTTTGTATCTTACCATTTAACTGGATTGAATCCAGAGACGAATTTTAATAAATTTTGTGAGCTTCTGATTACATGCCTGAGTTTATGAATATTCATATTAGCTTTTGCAGCAGCACATGGTACATTTTTTATTTCTTGACGGAAACTAGGACCCATTGCCTGAGCGAATATTTTGAATACTTTGAGAATGTTAGATGGCTCTCAGAAGTAGGCTTCATTTTTAATGTCTTGGAGCTTCATGCCGTGCTTAGATGATGTTGCCACATTACTGATAACCTGGCCGTGCCGGGACCCATAACGAAATCACGTCTAAGGTCTAGTCACAGCTCGGCACTTCGCTTACCCTGTTTCGTTTTGTTGCAACGTTTTATAGTATGAGGGGGCTCAGCAATTTCTATCTTACCTACAACTTTCTAATGTCTTATGGTTTCAGTATTAATAAATGTTTATATTGTTTTCTTTTGTCATGGATATTAATGACCGAACAAGTATTTTCAAAGGTAGTTCAAAGCTAGTTCAGAAGCTGCAAGTGTATGAATGATGAATGGTGCGACTCTGAGTAAATACCGGAACAGCTGACTTTGAAGCAAAAAAATAGCAGAGCTGGAAATACACACTCTGCGTAGCTTCCAAAATATGTCGGTAATGATTAGATGCGACGCTTGGCTTTGTGAGAGGCATGACTTGGTAACAAACTGCAGCAGGATGATACCACTGTGATATTTGAAGACATCTTCAGAACTGACGTAAAGGTACGTCGAGATCGCAGCTCAGCGAGGGATGTGATGCAGCAGTTTTCTCCCAGATCATGCAGGAATGTATTCATCACTCAAGTTTACACACAAATATCACTAATGAGAAGAAAAAATCCTAGATTTTTCAGTGCTGTTTAGGTTTGGGGTTTTCTAATTTTAATTGTTATTTTCTTAGAATAAGCTCGCTGGGGCTTTTTTACGGATATCTGGCCTGTGCTGGACTTTCGATGGGACATCGGGCCCGGCCTGTTGCCGGGATGATGAGGTTAACCACTTGTCTCACCTCTGCTATATGTGTGGCTGTATCAACTTAGATACAAGGTCATTATACTTTTGTGCATCGGTAGCCTATATTTTTGTCCTCTGCAGCCGAAATCAACCTTGCCGGCAGTTGGGAAAATCCAGATTTTTAACACCACTAAAGCAGTCTATTTACACATGGAAATGAAAACAGATACAGTCATGGTATCGGCCAAGGCTGTACCGGCAACAACTATCAACAACGAACTGTTGGAAGCACTGAATATGTGTTACCGAGTGGATGGGAAGCGTTCATGATGTTTCCCTCTAACTTAGTGGACAAAATTACATACGACCACCACCGGCCGAACCCGACCCAATTGTACTGGCTCTTTTGGCGAGCTTATAACTCTGTAATTAACTGACTTAAAGAAATTAAATTAAATCGAACAAAAGTTTATATCGCAAACCTCTCATCCCATCATTATCCCACCATCCATGACATTTTTCACCCCAAGCCACACTAGGTTAGGTCACCAGGCGATGTCATCTTAGGTCATCTTACTTTAAGTCTTGAGCTCTACCATAGCTACATTTCTAACGCCGATCAATGTTAAACTTTTTACGCTTCCTGATCCCTCTAGGGTCCACAAAATGTAGATCCGGGATTTTTATATTTTGTGACCTGAACTCAGGTCACGAGGTGGTCTTGCCCGTAGAAAAGGATAGGAAAGCTGTTTTATGATCCACAATTCATAAAAATGATTGAAAATACCCAGTTGATCAGAAAAGCATTCTTGCCCACCCTTTCATGGACTTCTGGGCCGATATATGCCCTTTAACCTATCTGAGGTCATCACAGGTCACCAGGGATCAAGAAAAGTATTTTGACGATAACCTTTGACCTAATCTAGCTAGAGCACTGAATTAAACGTAATCGTGTAAGTCTTGTCACTGACTTTCATTTTATATACGGCAAGGTCACTTTTTGACATTGCGCGACCTCAGGTCATGTTAGGTCACAAGCTGCCCTCTGAAGGTCAAACCACAGGCAGGAGGTCATTATGTGCCATAAAGCGGAGAAAGCCCTGGAATTTTCATCTCAAATGTACTTTACCAGATCTCAATAGCTCTAATGGCATGATATCTGTGCCCAGATTTCTTAAGCATTGTATGTTTTAGTGGAAATAGCCTATGGTGACCTAACCTGACCTCTGGAGGTCAAACCATTGATCTGAGTGCTTAAAAATTTGAGTAAGATCATTCTGAATTCACTTCAGCTTTCCAGTGCACTTTCCAGATTTTTGCTAACCCCACATTTTCGGAGTTAGAGGGGCCATCTATGCCCCGGTGGGGCGAAGGTGGCGCTGGATCCCCGGTGGGGCGCGGGTTAAAACATGGAATTCACAGGTCCTGAACTGAGTAAACCCGCACAGAATGCGTATTCGATTGGTTTATTTTATTTGACTTATCACCGACGGGCCAATAGAGCTCATTTACGGATGAAGTCAATTAATAAAACACTGCAGCATAAAAGGGAATGCAATAAGATAGGAGCCAACAAGTAAAACCATTCAATAAAAGCACTAAAACACAGTAATAACACTCACTTCTATTCGCCTACAAAATATTCTATAACTCGATTCCTAAAATCTCTAAGACTAGTGCTCTAGACGTCCATGTCTCTGCTAACATTTAAGAACAATTTGCATACACGAGGGACTCCCACAAATAATCCTGATCTTACTGTGTTTATCCTAGCGTAGGAAACATCCAAAAGTGCCGAGTTACAGAGCGCACGGGGAGGAGCAGCCTACGGAAATTACTCCGGAAGAAAAGATTGGCTGCATATGTGCAATGGGAATGGATGCAGGCAATCTATTCAGGACGGGAAGCGTTGACTATTTTGTTATGTTATATACCTAACAGTGCCCTCGTCAATCATAACAGGAAAGACTTGCACGTTTACGTCAACAGTTTCATATGACCGCTATTTTCGGGTGCATAGAGCTTTTACAAGGTAGGTGCCTTTTGCAATCGGATAGCTGCTGGCCCCGGGACATTTAATTAGCATTTACTTATCAAAAATGGTTTTTGATTCGGTTTGTTATGGGGCTACATTTTACCCAAAGGCTTAAGATAGAATTGCTAAATGTGCATTACCATTCTAGGAATTACATTTTAGATATTCACCATAACTATAATGATATCATTGATTCTGTGAAATTGAGTTCAACAAATTAGAAGAACAAGCATAGTAGTTTTACAGCTAAACACATGCATCATGCAATATGTTACGAAAATTCAAAGCCCACTCTACGTGCCCAAGCAATAGTTACCCTCTTAGTCAGCTCCCATTAAAAACGTGAACTGTAATATGTAGCAAGACATTTTGGAGCTACAATGTCTTTTCTATTTTCTGCCAGTATTCAACCCATTAATTATATGCAAATCATCCTCAAATTATGCATTTATACTCCTCCACATACGTGGATCTTGTGCACGCAAGTAAAACGGCCACCAATACGTGCATATAAGACGATGGGCCACCAGGCCACGGCCGGCTTACCACCAGTGTCAGAACTGCACCAGTTTGGGGGGCTGAAAAAATTTTGAAAAACAGTTTGTTTGTATAAATTTGGAAAAGTCGGAGACTGGGGCCACTTGCCTTTTTGACCCCCCTTGCTGGCTCCGCCATTGCTTACCGCCGTTTTCGCTTTGTTCACGCAATCAGGCGCTGATTCGAGCCTGGCGTGCTGCAGCGGCAGCGTGGTGACGCGGCGCGCATTTATCAGAGGCCAGCCGTTCCCCCGAGACACGATGAGTAACGGCACACCTGAGCTGACCCTGTCCCACACGCAAACTTTCGCCGCCCAGAGTAATCGCTCATGGCTGTTTTGGACTGAAAGGCAGGAGCTGAATATTACGGCGGAACACTGCAGCTCATTCAGTAGACGGATGACTTCATATCCGCCTCCGCCCTCAGGAAGTTCAAGAGTCGACTATGATTTGCATATGTGCTGACCGAACCGGTAAAGCTCTTAAAATTCGTATACGCCCTCCAGTATGGTCGTTCATGTCATTCTGAAGCTAATTTGTAGAAAAGTGCCAATGAATGAGTGCCATGATGAGTTTTAATGTTTCGTTTTGCTGAAATTCACACTTCTTTGCACCGGCAGCATTGAAGTCTGATAATTTTGATAATTTTGATAATTTTAACCGCCTATTCACTTTCCTGAGGTCAGGTCACCAAAGCTTATGATCAATTTAAGCAGTGCTAAGCGATACTAATTTTCAGAGCACCGCATTGTGATGATTCAAGCCTTACACGAATTTAGCAATGGTCTTTATAAAGAAAGCAAGACAAATTGAGGGGAAAACATTTTCAGTTGTCCCACTGGCAACTGAAAAAGTCATTTTCAATGAGGTTAAAAACATTACCACTCTCTTGGATACAGATTCCACCGCAACCTTCACTCATGAAGTAACAATTATATCAAATATGCAATTAAGAAACGTATAGAGACACGGTGTTCCAAAGAACAAGACCCCAATGTGAAGAAGCGTCCCTAGAATTTTGGGAGTCCGGCTCGCATGACCGTTTAGTTACCCAAAAAGAGTTGGAGGAAGCATGAGTGAGAATTACCAAGGCATTGCTAGCTGCCACGGAAGCAAGCCCGTTCCGAATCGGCAATTATTTTCCAGCAGGAGCAATCCGAAAAACTAGAAACATTATGCATATTATCACAAATCGTTGTTGTGGTCCACCAGGAGACTAGAGTGTGCCATTACTTACCGGCAGTGGTGTCGCCATGGAATTTGTATTGGGGTAGCACGGAGCTAACCCCTGACTGGCGATGCGGAGGGGGGTAAGATGGGAGGCAAGTTGCGAACACATTGGCTGTCTTTGATAACACTGCCTATACACTTTACGAACTATACATTGGAACGTTTGCTTGGGTACATACAGGTAATAGGGGAAAATACAAAAATGCTTAGATTGAATCATTTAATCTTGGCGGACTTCCCTCTTATCCACGAGTTGGAAGGTGGGTTCGAAATATTTCAAAAGCGGGGAAGGGCGTCCCCAACTTCGGTAGTCTCTGTACAACAGATGCTGAATCCCCACGGAAATCAGCCTTTATTTTCCTCATCTGTAAATGTTTTAAACTGGAAATTTTTCATGAAGCTGATCCCATTAGAACTGTATCTGGATTCAGGCACAGCAGTGATCATGGTTTTCCCAAAACAAACTTTAGCTTTTTCCATATTTTTGTTGCGTTTTTAAATCTGCGACAACATTAGCCATCTGATAAAAAGAAGGCAATAGTTAATTTAATCTACGAAAAATCATCGTGCCAAATCCAAAGGCTCAAATGCCCGTGGATTTTTCTCTTCATACTATTTTCAAGGCTTAGTATGGTCGAGAAATCCTTAAAAAAACAGCAAAGCAGGAAAATCTGACGTCGTAGTAATCACACGCCACAGGTCACGTGTATTAGCAGATCTCGTCACGTTGGAGCAGTTTTTGTTCGATTAAATGGACTATACCCTCCGATCCACTCTAAGCTTCCTATCCATGCACATCATCGGCAGGCCTTTCACTCTCTGCTCCATCCAGCTTCGTCTGCCGCTGCCACGGCCTCTGTCAGCGTGCGTAGCCTCCGTCCGACAACGAGCATCGATTTCCACCTTTGCGTACCGGGCGCACGATGCCCGGAGGCACACTCGCCGCGCCAGGGGTGCTGCGCCGGATGGAAGCAATTATAGACCGTATAGTTGCGTGCTCTTGTACATTATACTCGGACTCTGCTTCGGTTTTAAGGCTTGCTTGGCCCATTCGGTTATCGGTAACGGATTAGTGAGTTTTTTGTGTGATGGTTTGACGTTAGCGGGACTAATTATGTTTGGTCGAATCTTGGCCAGGTATGAGTTTATAGACAAACTCACGTGTCGAAGAAACTGAACAGGATGGTAGCACGAGTGCAGTGGGGTCTGATTTTCCCGCATATCAGTCATTCTGCACGACCACTCACTGGACCCCTTTCGGCGCCGAAAGCTGCTTTCGAGGCACCAGATAAGAAGTTGCATTGCCTAGCTTGTCATTGCTCAAAATACGCAGATGGGGGGGGTGTGGTGGTGTATAGTGGTTGTAGCAAGCTTCATCTGGGGCTGCTTAAGCAGGATTTGTATTTTTCTTACACCACCAGGTCAAATGGCCCAATTACAGGTGCAGTCGAATGTAACACAAACATACACAAAATATACACACAGCAGTTTTTTTAAATGACCCTAGGGAAGACGATAATTGTATGCCGTTGCCTTTGTACGAGCACATTGGATCATGGAAAAATATACGACTCTACATTTTTAGAATTTAGAATTTACTTTTAGAACTTTTAGAATTTAGAAAATATTTACACATAGAAGGTACTCGAATAATAAAAGCATTTTCGCACCATTCCTGAAATTGTTTACCCGGGTCACCCAGGGTCAGGTCACCAGGCGAGGTCAGCCAAGGTCACCTCACTTCAACTTTTGAGCTCTATAGCAGCTACATTTCTTAGTCGATTGATTTGAAACTTTCTACACTTCATGACCTCTCCAGGGCCTACATCATGTATATCCGGGATTTTCGATTTCGTGACCTGAGGTCAGGTCACGAGGTAAACTATCCCATTGGAAAAGCAAAGGAAAAGCTGTCTTATGATCTAAGTGTCACAAAAATTATTGCAAATGATCAGCTTGCTCAGAAAAGCGTTCTTGGACACCCGCTCACGGATCCCAGAGGCCATATTTTCCTTTAGACCTCTCCGGGTCATCAAAGGTCATCAGGGGTCAAAAACAGTATTTTGACAATAACTTTTCAACTAATTAAGAAGCTAGAGCGCGGAATCAAACACCATCGTGTATTTCGTTTTATATATGGCAAGGTCACTTTCTGACCTTTCGTCACCTCAGGTCATATTAGGTCACAAGGTGACCTCTTAAGCTCAAACCACTGGCGGCAGGTTATTACGTTCCACATAGCAGAAAAGTTTTAGCATTTTCTTACCAAACGTACTCTACCAGATCTTAATAGCTCTAATGGCATAAGAGTTATGGCCAGTTTTCTTAAGCATTGCATATTTTAGTAAAAATAGCCTATCGTGACCTAACTTGACCGCTGGAGGTCAAACAATTGACCTGAGCGCTTAAATATGGTATGTAATTTCTTACTGAATTCACGCGAGCCTTCTAATGCACTTTACAGATTTGCGCTAACCTCCACATTTTCGGAGTTAAAGTGGGGGGCCATCGATGGCCCCCTGTGGGGCAAAGGTGGCACCGGGCCCCCGGTGGTGGGTGGGGTAAAGTGATATTTCATAATATCATATTTTCTTTAGCCATCATGCAATCCCTTCTAATCCCAAAATTGGCGAGCAATACGATTTAAAGAGTGTTTTAACACTAATTGGATATCGCATTGCGGGTGCCTGAGCACACCCCAAGAGATATGCTTAAGTTTATTCCCCTGCATAGTACCACTTATTAAAATCCGAGCAACAGTCTATCGCTATTCAAGATCCTTCAGCTATCATTTTACACGGGGCGCGGTAGTGGAGTGGTCAGCGTAGCTGTCTGCCACGCAGCCAACCTTGGTTCAAGGCCCGGCGGCTTCCCTGAACAAGGAGCAAGCTGGCTTCCGAGAGACCCTTCCAACAGGAAAAGAGTTGGCGACGCGATATGACCCTGGCAGTTGGTGCATCGATGAGCCCCAAAATTCATTATTATTCTACTGTTTTACACTGACATGTACCGTACTTTAAATATTTCACAATGAAATTTAAAACAAATTGAACTTACTAAAAACCATGGCCCTTCAAAAATTCCTGTCGTCCAAAATAATTTTTTGAACGTTACGTGATGTTTCATTTGTGTCATCTCCCTTCATTGTACCAATGCTTGGTTAGTACGGAAGTTTTGGCCTGAAAAATCAACCTACACAGAAAATATTTTTGCTAGGATCTACCATTTTTAATGTTTAACACGACTTTCGACTTCACTTACTGCCTCAGCTCCACGAAATTCGGTATAATTCGAAAACGGAGTGTTGAACATCTCTATCTAATAACGCTATAAGACTATTTATAGCTAATGATAATAATAAACAATAACTAATTGGGAACGCGACGTAACTCGGGACATTAATAACGGAATGTATTATCATGCAAACCAATTTCTAGGCCTAAAATTGAAAACCAACATTCACGGTTAGACGGCCGTGCACACTTGCACAGTGACTTCTCGCTACCTGCAGGCCGGTTGGCACAGGCTTCGAAAGGTTGTGATAGGTCGTCGGTCCAATGACTAGGAATCGGCACAGTGATGTCCAGGCCATTGAGATACATGCCTACTCAGTCAACAGCTTCGTGAACCCAGTGGTTTTCCTTGGATCATCCATGTTTACACAGTCAGAACTACTTATCTCTCCGCCTCAAACAGTCATTTTAGCATTTTAAACTTCTAGTGGTGCATACGCATGAATTGTTAGCTGGGCGTGCATGTCACATGTAAAGTATGTGTTGTGCTGTCAATGAATGTCTTGTCAATTGCTAAAGTCTTGAAAAGCTACATCATGTATCCGTATGCGGAAAATATTAAATGCTCTAAATCGGAGCTTCTGATTTTGCCTGCCAAACATATTCACTTACGGAACACATTCAATGAACTCGTATTCTCCAGTGTTGTCGACACCACACACTGCACAAACACCTATCCCATATATCCACTCACGTGCACCGAATGTCTTCCACGCCTTTCCCATCCCTCATTCTAATAGCAGGCTCAACCACCACCATTCTCAACACCACGCGTGTAGTTTTTTATAATCCGTCACGCAACCCTTCCCCACCGACGCTTGAGCTCGACGTCGGCGGTGACCCTCGTGACCTCTCTAACCTCTGTGCCCCGCGGGCAAGCGGCACCCGACGGATGGCCGCCCCTGATTGGTGGTGGCGCGTTCACTTGTATTGCGAAAAATTCAGCGGAAGTGCATCCATGAAAATGATAAAACTTTATCCCGTAAGCCAGGGGATGTATTAACATTATCTTTTTCAAACATACCTAGTCATACTGTCCCCTCTATAGGCTTGGTTATCTGCTCCACCATCCGAGGCTGTTCTTCGGTACAGGCGAGACGGCGGCAGGGTCGGCACAGGCTAGCCGGCAGTCGAGTTCACTGAAGTCAGGAGTATCGCGGGATAGGTTTTTGCTGGAGTGGAGAGGAGTGGGGTCCGGCCCAAAGGTAACCGAGGGAAGGAAGGAGAGGCATACATAAAATTAAAACTTAGCCGTCGGACTTATTAAATAGAGTGAGGTCTAACAGAGATCACTACCGAAGCACACAACTAGATAGTATACCAGAAGGGAGAAGGACTTGCTGCTTTGCCCCGTTTTGGATGATGAAAAGGCACAAAACTTCCTTCGGGATTCCAAATGCTGCCGATGTTTCAGCGCATTTGACTTTCCTGACGTCTACCACGAAAACTAAAGCTCTGCGAAACCAATAAGTCGTAGGTGACGGGAGTGATTTCGTCTAAGGTGGGCGCTCTTGTCGGATACCCTATACTAAAGTGGATTTTCGGAAGCCGTTGGGGGCAGGGTAATAGAGGACGGGTACACCAAAGTTTATTATGTGCGCCATGAGTCTATTTGGATAATTTGAGGCTACATTACCATAAAAGTGATATTTTGTATTCAATTTCTTATTTTAAAGAAGTAAATGAGTAAAATCCTGAAAAAATACTCTGTAGGGGAAGTCCGTGCCAGAGTACGCACTTAACTTTCTTATGGCTTTAATTTTCCCATAAGTTCAACAGCTAAAATAATATGTGGCTGTTTAGCCTGAAGAATTACCTATGCATGGTCCATGTTTCAACGAAGATCTTGGAAAGGAACTCGCGACGAGCCCATCAAAAATAAAAAGTCACGTGCGTAATTTTTGTCGGAGTGGGTCAGTGTTAGTACGCAAGACAGGCGGCTGGAGTATTTAATACGCCCTTGCTGTGCTTTAGGTGCATATGCCATGTCGCGAAGGCTTTTGTCGCCAAACTAGGGCGATTGTATGGTTTTATATGGTTCTGACATAAGAATTATGTTGCAGCATTTTGTTTTTCTTAAATAGAATTATTACGGATCAACTTATGGAAAATTACATTTTGCGACTTTAAGCATGCGCACTTTGCCCAATGGTCGACTGCGTACTTTGCCGGATATGTCTACGGGAAGAAAGTCTTCATAA